>SMSQ01001380.1:161602-193464 GCA_019453375.1 Ctenoplectra terminalis
TTTTTTCTTTTTTTAAGGTATCAATGCATTGAAGTTTAAGAAACTATTTTTCGAACAGCTTCTGTTTTTCCACGATTCTGCATTAAAATTATAATTCTCTTATCGCTGTTAAAACTGCACTCATGTTTAACTACCCTTTTACAATTATGTTTATTAGTCGCGTCTGATATTCCCACTATTGCAACGTCATATCTTTATTACCTTCTCTCCGAACAGTATTATCTCAAATACAATTTTCGAGTAATGTTGTCTACGAAAATTCACACCATTTTCGCGGAAGAGACAAAACACACTCGCGAGGGATTCAACTTCGTTAGACGCCAACTCGTGTACGATATAATCTCGCGTTTCGTTTCGCGTCGAAAGCGCATGGAAGTCAAACGATATTTGATTACACGTACTGTCTGCTTACTGCCGGTCATTTCGCTTTAACCACGCTCATCGCAGCGACGTATCGTTTCGGACAGCACCATTTCTAGCGGCGTTTCGAAATTTAAATAGAGGTCGATCGAATGATGCGACCGCGACAAATGGAAACGCGCGCCACCGAAATCAATTTATAAGAGCATCACAATTATCTCCGCGGTCGATTCTCCCTTTCGAATTTACACTACGGTTCAGAGTTATGTCGACGGTGGCCGGTGATGAACTGCAACGCAAATTCGAACCGCACTGTGGCAATGCAATGTTCGATTGTTAGCAGTGTCGCGCTAAACCGGCACACGCGCAATTGTACACGTTTCATTTGCCCGATCCAGATTATGTAAGTTTCGGACAATTACACGCCGGTTATACGCGTACAATTGTTTTCACGTGCTAACCGGAATTGGTCGAATGAATGATGCTTTTGATGCTGTGAATAGTTCATGTTGAACGTTACAGAAAATTCGATTTAGGAACATGCGATGAAAAGGGTGAAAGGAGGAACTTAAAAATATGGTTACCAGAGTACTTTTTACAGCTTTTTTTCTGACCTATCGAAGAGTAATAAACGACAGTAATTTTATTTTGAGAGTACTTTTATTAATTCTTTTATTAATTTTGTATTCCACAGAGGGATTTTTTTTAGCTACATTAAATTATCCTTTGGTGCTAAAAATCCGCTTGCCCCGGATTAAAACGGTGTTGCGTGCATAGACGAGGTTGCCGACACCCTTTGTCGAACCTTTCGCAGTGATTTACCACGTTGCGGATGTCTTAACGCTCGTGCAAAGCAACGAATAATTAAATTAGCAACGAACGCTGACACTTTTATGAAGTTAAATTGCGCGGCGTTCGAAAAGAAAAGAGTAAAAGTCACGTCGAACGCAACATTGTTTCGCGTTCGTGTTCCTCGATTAAACGACTTGTATCGTGTTCTATCCTAGTCAACAATTACAACATTACACAACCATGTTTAACGTTAATCCAACCATCGAGCCAATTACGAAGACAACAGACATTCTCTAAATGCGAATCAGCTTAACATTTACCACGACCCGCCATAAATCTCTCTTAAACCGGGACACCATCAAAATCGGTCGAATCCCATCGAAGAATACAAACTATAATCCTTTCACCATCGCGCGAGTAACCTTTGGTGCATAGACGCGCAGCGGATTTGCGTATATGAAGAGAGAAACAGAGAGAGAGAGAGAGAGAGATGAGAACAAAAACAAGAACACAAAGCGACGATGCGTTTCAACGCGAACGAGATTGCTTTGTCAACTGCAGCGTAAGTGACAAGTACGATTGCCCCGCACGGCGTATTATCCCGCCGATGTTTCATTACACTGTCAATCACCGTGTTTGTCCGGAGGCCCTTGCCCGCAAACCGATCGACTCGTTCTCATCAACCGAGCCGAATCGCTTTCGCCGGTCGCTTTATAAAGGGATTACAATCATTCACTGTTTGATTACCTTTCCGCGCGTGTGCGAGTTAGTTAGCCTCCGCCACGATACGTACGCGAGCACGATGTCAACAGCGTGTGCCGGCCAGCGGGACGCGACCGATTCGCGATGCTCTAACCACGCCTGGCTACGGCAATCATAACGCTGTATGCTTTTTAGCCAACTTGATAATCGTCGATGAGCCAATTCTGTGACACGATTTGACAAAGTTCAACGAATCGGTCCAGCCGTCGTAATGGATACTTACAAATAATTGTAAAAAGTGTAAAATAATTAAGTGCAAAAATAATGGTAGAAAATGAGTCCTTGTTTGTAAAGTAAACATATTTTTTGTATTCGAACAAACGGATTGATCAAAGTTTTCAGACCTCAGAATGTTACATGTAATTGAACAATGTTAATATTGTTGCACCAATCACTGTTACCATTTGAGAGTTGAATTATTATACTGTTACACATTATTTCCATACAGTACACATTGCTCGTTACCGAAATTCATGTTAACGTGTCCTTATTGTGGACGGCAAGTATGTACCTCGTTGCACAGGTCGCAGTAAAAGCGGCTGCATTAGTCAGACCAAGGGACCAAGGTGTGCGTATCGTGTCGACGCCTGGTGTAGTCTGTAATTTCCCCGAAATCTTTAATTACCAGCCTCGCGAGACACCCACCCGGTCTCTACCACTCTCTCATTCTATCTCGTACTATCTCATTCTATCTGCACGACGTCGATCGTGGAACGCTGGGACGCGAGCGTTCGAGGGTTCGAAACATGCCCGTCGAAATCCGTTCATGCATGTACGTGTAGCCGAATGGAATTTACAATGAGACGATAATTTATGCTCGCTGAGAGTCTCGCCCCAGCCAACGACGTAGCTCGAAGCGGGCCCTCGTGACGAGTTTCAGCGAGGAAAAGGAATCGAGAATTTACGGCGCCCCGTTGCCCGGGGATACATTCATAAAAACGCCCCATGATTTCCGCGCCCATTAAAAACTGCCGCACGGCAAACTGCAAATATCTCTGCTGATACCGCGACGACTCAGCGACCACGACCAACGTTGTTCGCCCTTGTGACGAATGGTCTTCATCGACGGGCGAGAGGGTGTGGAAAGAAGAGAAAAAAAAACGGTTGGCGGAGGATGGGGGAGGGTAAAAATCGCGGGACATTTCGTCTGGTTTCCTCCGTCTATCCGATAGTCCTCGAAAACGGCTGAGAACGAAGGGAAGGGATGGTGCGTGGCCCGCACCCTTGGTCAGCTCCGCGTGGACGAAGGAAAGGGTGAAACGGGGGCTGGTTTGTGCAACGTGTGTGATTACGTTGGCAATTACTCCCTCCCTAGGCTCGGATAGGCCGCTGGCCTCCTTCCACCCCGGCATTCTCTGCGTCGTTCTCGACCGACGGCGGAAGGGTTGTAACTCGTTATTAGCGAGGAACAGGAACGGTAGAGGGGCAGGTGATTACAGCCTCGAAGTAGATTCCCCAACGATGATAAACGCCGGTCCGCAGATCCGATCGTGGGCTGTGCCCTTCGACTCTCCCTCTTCCTCCCCTTCTACGCTACTATTTATCTCCCTTTCTATGTTTCCAACCATGCTTCTGTATATCTGTGTCTAGATATGGCTCATCTTTCTGCTCGTCGAAAGGAAACATCGGTGTCTTGATTACCGATCCGCATTCCAGAAATTCGGACAGAACAGCTTCGAGTTTAATCCTCGTTGTACTTTCGCTTCCCTTCCGTGGGAGTTTCTTTCTGTGATCTAGATAAAGGAACGACAGCCTTGAAGTGAACTGTTTCGTTGCGTGTAAGTGGGAGTGTAAAACGTTTTATTGGACCCTATTGGACATAGAAGCTGCTATTAAAGCTAAGGTCATATCGTTGAAGAAAGGTTGGATAGTTGGAAAACAGAAGGTAACACCGAGAGCTGTATACCTTTTTACGAAATCTCTTACGTGAACGCGGTACCTGAGCATCGAACGGTTGAAAGAGAACGAGCAAGCGTCGGGGTTTATTCAGTCCCGGCGGCGTCACGCAAAAGTGGTTGCAAACGATGAGGGAATAAATCATCTATGATTCACAATCGCGCGCACCAACGTCAACGATCGTTCGTTTCGCGAGAACGAAGGCCTCCGAAATTGGTTCTCTGGTGCTCGTTACGCACTGGAGGAGCACCGATGAAAGAGCTCCGATACAGCGGACGAAAATTGTCGGCGAAGGAAACGGAGATCGAGAAAGGAGGGGGCAGGGGAGAAGAGGCGTAGACGGTGAATAGACCGGACACAGAGAAAAGGACGAAGAGTTTAAAAATAAAAAAAAAAAGAAAAGGAGGAGAAAAGACGAGGAGGCAGAGAGGAAAGGTAAAAAAGGAAATGCCAAGGGTCAATCAAGAAGAAGGGTCCTCAAGGATGAGTCGGAGAAAAAGAGAAAGCATCCCCCGAGCGGATGCTTTAGTATATACATATACCTATATCAAGTCTCGACGAGAATGCCCCCATAGAAAAGACTTGGAGAGCCCTCTAAAAATGACTGCACCTTTCGCGGTAGCGCACGCAGTGAAAGTATTAGCAAGTCGATGATAGTAGGTAAAGGCTTTATAGGAACGCGTTGCGCTAGATACACTATGGTGGAAGTTATACGCGTGGAACGAAAAGATAACGCAATTTATTTCAGCCTTTATTCATCCTCTTTTCACTTCCCCCCTTTGCTGGCTCGTGTGTACGAGCCGACTGCGTTGCCGAACACTTTTTGTAACTTTTTCTTTTTCTTTCCTTCTTTCGTTTTTTCCCTATGTTCCTCTTCTCTATTTTTTTATTTCTCTTAACCCTCACCTGGTTTGCTCACTCCTCGTGTCCTGTACCATTAAAGGTCCACTCTTCACCATTATTATCACAGTGGATTTAAATGCGTCCACTTTGCACCAGCCGGCAATGCTTCGTTACGATAAAATCTTAAACTCTTCTTGATCCTTTCACCAGGATTTCATTAGAAGAGATTTTTACAATATAGTTTCCCCTTTTGTTTTTTAAATCACGAGAGTTTCAACCTCGAAATGGAAAATTGAACGGTTAATCCAAGTCAACGTAACACCCAGCTGATCCTTGTCTATAAATGTATTACTCACCACTTGTATCTCTTCTTATTTCTCCTAGCTTTTCGCATTGTATCCAAGGATCAACCTCACACTAAATTGTAAACTATGCTTTCGAATCTCTCGCGAGAATTTCATACCGATCGAACGCTTTTCATCAAAATATTTCCATCCCTTATTTATCTTACCTTCGTTGTTCGCAACTGTAACAAGTTTGTCTCCTCTCAAGGAAACTACAGTTGTTTCATCGTCGAAATAAATTCTATGCAACTGACGAAACCCACCGGCGGAAACTTAACTGGTTCTCCACGATTGCTACTAAATCTGCCTGTAACAGACTAAAATCCAACGTCCGACTAATCCAATTCGATCGCGCTTAATCCAAATTCGCACGCTTCTCATTTCCGGCTGCCTGGAATTCTAGCGTGTCGCGATGCATGCGATTCATCGTTATACTCCTCGGTTTTCCAAGAGGGTGGGCCTCGTGCGCGCAATACGATTAACATACCAGAAGTTGTGCCGTTATTCCGATCAACCGTCTGAGTTGCAACACTGTTGAAACTCCGGGTATACGGAACGTATGCATCAACCGCGGCAATTTGGGTCATCGGGCTGACTGCATTCTGGAAACATCCCCTCCCGTGTACACGTGTGTCTAAGTTTTGCTACGAACGAAACGTACGTTCCGATATCTTGCAGCCACAGCCTTTCGTGCTCGCTCTTGTCGTCGACGTGTATTTCCGCGAAATTGAATTTTCGCCGCGTGACAGCTGATCAAACGCGCGAATCGCGGTTAATAATTTAAACTGTTACACGGTGGCTGTGGTTGTTCAACAATTTCTGACGTTATTTGTGGGGTTATGACTATGGTTTATTTTCTTTTAATTCGTATTGTGTTTTTTGTATGAAATCGAATGGCTGGAACGCTTTAAGGATAAAAAAAATTATGGCTCGTAATGAAATTGAGCTTAATTAAATGAAATCTCTCATATGAGAATAATTGAAGTTAGTCTATAACAATCGCACGTATTAAAGATAAAAATCGTTAACACTAGTACTACCGGCGTTTAAAATAGACTTGTGCCAAGGAAATAAAAATAACAGGTGTTTGAAAAAATACTTATAACAAAGGTAACGATTCTTTGTGCATATGTTTTGCAAAAAATCACGGAAAATCCCCAAAAATGTATAATTGTAAATTTATAGAATTTCTGTGAGAAATTATGAACCCGTCGTTTCGACCGGTACCGTAGTTTTAGTGTTGATTGAAAATTGTCTTTTCCTTCTTTGTCTTCGTCATTTAGCCAGTCGAATTCACTTTACCCTTTCTTTTACGCGCCACTTTACGAGATCCACGCTCTGTCTTTAATCAAGAATGTAAAATGCCGACTCAATTATGATCATTGCTTTTCATCAACGAAATACTCGACATTAACGAGAAGGTTGTTCAAGAATGATGCACAGACGGCATTCCAGATTGGTCCGCGTTAGACACAACTTTCCAGAAGGCTCGACAAAATGTCACGAGGACCTTTCTGGACTGTTTCATGCCAGAGTTCTCCAAAAAGGTGCTTAACGCTACCTTTAATTGTACACATTTGACCTGGTTTCTCAAATAATGTGCATTGTATCCTATAATGACCTTCGCTTTGTCTACACAATAGTCAGCCTATTATTGGGAAGAGACTATCGCGTTACTAATTAAACACTTTCCAACTCGGTTGGAACCGGCTCGAATAAACTCTCTGTCGAAAGTTAGCGTATCAAGGCCCTTAGAAATTATAATAGGTATCGGTGTAATGGGATTGATCGCAAGTTTGTACTTCCTCGTGGGAAACTATCAACGGATAGACGGGAGAGATTATTAGTAGGTAGAACTGACGTTTCTTCGCTGTAAAGGTTCGTTGGAAAAGAAAAAAAAATTACCGGACAATTTCAGGATAATATTCTAACAGTTACAGGTTACAAGGGCCATAAACTACACGCTACTATAATGAAAAGTACTAGATTACAGGTTCGAGTTCCCGCGGTTCTGCCCCGAAAGAGGCGATACCAGCTCGCGAAAAAGGTGTTTCCCCATTAATCTCTAAGCGTGTCCCGGTGATGTAAGCCTATTACGTTGATTAAAATATCCAATAATCGAATTCGTCCGAGTAGGATAACGACAGGGTAACCGAGCGTTGGAAAAACAAGAATGCAACAGAAAGGGTGAGAGAGGAAGAGGGGATCTGTTCGTAAAATAAAGATAGGCGGACCCAAAAGGGTGGAAGGGGGTTGATTAATGAGAAGGGAGTGACGTGGCGGTACGCCGCGCACCAGCCACGCTTTACCTCATTTCATCTCTGCTTTCCCCTATGTTTCGTCCTTTCTCTCTCCCTCCTGCGCCAACAGCCTGCTTTCCGTCTCCTTTCACTTTTCCTCTCTCTTCTTTTGTTTAATTTCGTCCTATCTGGCGAGGTTTCTCCGTCTTCTTTCCCTTAACTTCGCGACTCCTTTGTTTAAGAGGACTGCTCGCCGTCTGCTTCGTGGCGCCTGGTCTGCGTGCCGTTTTTTCTCGCGAAAACTTGGCCAGTTTGTAAACACGTTCGTCGGAAGTATCGATTCGCTGGTGTTTTGCGCGCAATTATATAATGGAATTATATCAATGGAAAGCGTGATGCTCGAGTTTTGGTGAAAACTCGGGAAATCGCATCGATTCGTAACTTTTGTTTTAAAACGATCAAGCGTTTGTGATTTACCTAAAAAATTAATTATCGTTGAATAGAAAACAGAAACGCTTGCCAGTTTTGAACTCCTATTTTTGCGAAAAATTTAGGGCAAAGGTGCAACGATTTGACTGTATGGTTCGTTTTAAATAGTAATAAATACAGCGAGAAAATGGACTAGCTCCATGTAGCTCGCAATTCTTTTTTTTTTTCCATCGGCTATAAACAATGGGCTAGCAAATAATGGCACCGCGGTAAGCCGCCATCAAAAACCAAACATGAAATCGCCCTCACTTTCGACGCGACTATAACTTACTGTACGAGTAAAAATGATCCCGGTGGCCTCGTATTTTTGGCCAGGTAACGCGTGTTGCTAACAACGTTCGTTGTTCAAAGGCAACTTTAAGTCGCCGTAATTTCATTCAATCTTTCGATAAAAGCATTGTTATTAAGGTCAACGAAAGCCTGTGATCATCGAAAAAAAATTGTACACCTGATAAAACTAATAACGACGTTTTCATTTTTTTTTTTTTTTTCAACCGTTGAACGTTTCGTTTCTTTTAAGACCATTTTTGTTCCTCCTTCTTTTAATGGCAAAGATTTACGTTGTTCCGTGTCTCAAGTCGTAGAGCCGGCCTCGCGCCAACGATCGCCACTTTTCTAAATAGGCAAACGACTTGAAAATGAACGTGTCATTATCGATACGCCCCTGTCCACGCTAGCTTTCGAAGCTTGTTTCTCATTTTCGCCCCTGTTCCTGTTTCTCGAGACCGTTCACGTGCGTGATTGCGCGTCCTCCTTTCAACGCTCGCCCTTCGTGTCTTTTACGCGGACAGGGATACCTCGGAGGCTACTTTTATCTTGATTTATTCCACCAAGGTAGATCCCTGGGGACGTTTTCCCCATTCATTTAAAGGACTCCTGGAGATAGTCAAATCGACTCGCTGAAGAGCCCTTGAAAATAATCGTTGGATCTTTCTGTAGGGTTTAACACCAAATTGGCTGTTTATAAATTTCAATTTGAGTAAGCTTAAAGTTATCGCGTAATAAATAAAATTTACAATTTCGCATCGATTTCTCGATAAATTGCGGTCTTTTTCATCGGAACGAAATCAAATTGTTCCCATAAACTTCTACCAGGATCGATGTTTCGCCTCTTGATCCCAGCACCGCCGTCGCTTCGAGTGCTCCAGACATTCGTAATCAAATAACTTTCCCTCTCATTAGAGACACTCGAACGATTCCCAACGAGGAGGCTGTGCATTCAATGCACTCCGCGTTTCCGGGGGAGCAGGTTATGCTCTGTGGAACGTCTTTCACCCGCCATTCTTTCGCCGCGAGTAAAAATGTACCGGTAAATCATCAGAAAAAGTTTTTCGGCGTATTAACGAACCCGTTCCGTGGTACGCCCGAATTAAAAGAGTCCCTTCGACGTCACAGGATTCCCTGGGAGCACTTGAAAGTTCGCACCGATACAATCCCTGTCGGCGTCGTACGTTTGGGAAGAGTGTATTGTCGTGTCGAGGTCGGCCGATCCGCAATCAACGCAGGCAAGTTAGAAACATGTCAATTCGGTGAAGAGGCGTGAACTAGGGTGCACGCATTCACATCTGGCTGGCGACCTACCCTCGATCGTGAACTCCTGATGGACACGAAAGGAGGAAGAGAGGTTCGCGTTTCAGACCGGATAAAAGCTCCTAGAAACGCGTCAGCAGGACCAGGTCCCACGAGCCGAACTATCGTCGATCAAAAAGTGATCCGATGTTTCATTTAAATCGGCTTACATAGCAAACGCCTTGCGTCTTTGAGGTTGTTCGTTAAGGGAGACAGACCCTCTCGTTACTTGGCCAACACGTTTAGCGCGATGAACCAGAATTTGTATGCGGAATATATTTGTGGAATGGTTTATGTCGTTCAAAGTTTTTAATGATGTGTCGTGAGAAAGATAATGAGAGAAACAGATTTTTGGATCAGTTTAGGGGTGAACGTGGTTCGAGTGTTAGGGGTGGTTGAATGTAATTGTATGGTGAATTTTAAATACAGCGATATTCGCATTGAATCATAGTTCTATCAGAATGGAATAGCTTCTGAAAGATAGCTTAATTTGAGATCTGTGAGACGAGTAGGATGTTTAAAAAATTTTTTATATTTCATGCTGCTTTTCTGCACTCTGTACTTACAGATTCACAGAAAATATCCTTGCTGTTTTTGTTCCTAACAGTTTGAATTTTAATTTCGTGCTCCAGTTGATCCGTTTGCTGAAATTATTCACGAACAATTTCCTAATAGAATATTCTATCCAATCTGGAGTTATTCTCTTCGTTAAATGGTTAAAGCTGGAACTTTAAATCCTGGATTAGATTGGTATTAAACATTTCTCAAATAATTCAAAATTATAAACGAGAATTGATCACGATCTTCGTGAAATTTTCCGAGCGATATAATTCTTTTCAGTTTACGATTTGAATCAGAATTTAAACTCGAATAATTAAATTGAAAGTGAATTTTATCGGTACCAGGCGAGAAATTTCAAGAGAAAATCGACGTTTTCGGCAAGAAAGTTTCAATCGACACCTTCCGAATGGCCAGCGGAATAATTTACAGCGATACGATCTCGAACACACGTTGCAGAAGGAAGTGTCGCAGTGGTGCGAACGTTTGCGAACTCAGACGCGAACGATCGAGATAACCGGAAGGCCCGAAGTTCCGTGTCCCCCTTATCTTTTATCGTTTGCCTGCGATCCACTCGATTTCAGTTAATTTGAACTTTGCGCAAACTACCGCGACTCTTCTCCCCTTGCCTGTCATTTTCAAAGAAGAACGGGAATAAAAGTGAAGAAAATACGAAAGTCGCGCGAGATCTAGCCCAAAGTAAATTTCAGATTGAAATAAGAAAGGATTGATAGTCGTAAATCGAAGAATCGTAGAAAACCGTCTCGAAAGAAGACTTTGTAAAACGAAAAAACCTAAAATCATTGATTTAAGTGCTCAAGCGGTAGCTTCGTTTATTTATTATATTCTTCCAACTATTGTCTCTTTCTTCGTTTATTTCTCGTTTTACGATTTATTTTTAAAATACGCGAAAACGAGTGCAAACGTGGATAGAATTTATGCTTCATAAATTTTCGTATTTTCTTTTCAATGCTTTTTTAAATCAATTGTTTTCACCAACTTATTCCAAATTCTGCCTCTGATCTCAAAAATTCGGGATATTATTCTTACATAGGTACGTTTGAATGGATTTTCGTGCGAGGTGTGCGACGTGAGACAGACACCTTGCTGAACTCGGGGGATTAAAATAATAATAACGTTGGAAATTGGACACGGTGGTAGCGGTACCCTCGTAATCTTCGGTGGCCATATGCCGGGGCCTGCCGGCTGGAACGAAGCCAGGCGAACGTGGAAAAAAAAAAAGAGCGATCGCATACCTAATCTGGCATTGTGCGACCGGGTTAGGGAGTCTAACTTTATTCAATCGCGAATGCGCTTCGTTATGGTCTCCCATTTCGAAGGAAGACGAATGAGAAGGGGTTTCGAATAGGGTTACCCTTGTCGCACGTGTCGCAAAATCCGCTTGCTCCGAGATAAGATGGCATTGATAAAGGGACCACCGAGTGGATATAACACCAGATACAATGCGTATAATCGTCTACCGTTGCAAATCTTGAGATTTAATTTCAATTAGTGGTCACGGATAGCGTTCGTTCTTTTTTTTCTCTTTTTCAAGCTACGATATGTAATAAAATATTAAAAACTCGCTTTAAAATTGAACAGCTTGATAATTTACACATTCCAATGTCAATTCATTGAAAATATCGATCGCGTAAGCGAAGATATTCAATCGCACACGAATTCCGCGCATCGAAAAGCCTAACAAGAGAAATTCGCGTCGCAACTATTATTACTACACGTGGCACGCGAATCGTCTGCGTGCCGATAAGATAGATATAGATATAGACACGTATATGTATCTACTATTGTAAACCGAGGGGACCAGTATCCCAAATGCCCGTTCACGTCGCCATTCGTGTTGGCCAGGGCTTAACAGGAATCTACCGAAGTTGCGTGAAAGCTTTGCGGGCCAAGCAAATCGTTCGTTCGCGAGCTTCCACGCGCTTTCTCTTTCAAAGGAGCATTAATTTTAATTTTTTTTCCGCCACGTACTGAAGGATCGTAAAAATGAACTTATTAGAGTGAAATTGCCGTGAAATAATAATATACTGTTGCCGGACTTCAAAATTCAATGAAAATTCAATGTTCAATGGTTACGCGGTAAAAAGGGAACGAAACGAAGATAATTCTTAAAAAATTGTAAATCACTTGTCGCATATTATCAGTTAATTACAAGAAACGCAATAATATCGGAACATAAAAATGTTCTAACAAAAAAGATAAACTATTGTTTCCCGGCTTATCCTAAATTTTCTGAAGCACTCGTACTCTTAGTCGACGGTGTACCATTGTATCATAAATTTGCCAGAAAATACTAGCTGGACGAAATAAATATATCGCAATGAATCTAAATTATACTCGAATTAGACCAATCGCAGTAATAACAGTTAATTACGGTTTAGCGATCCAGTGAATTGTTTCTATGTGCTTTAAGAAAATAAATCGTTCCCCATTGCCTTCCGCTTGCGAAGATTATTAGCGAAAGTATTGCCCCAGCGATTTTAATATCATCGCGAGCCATAACTCGAGGTCACGTTAACGGAGCCACGAATCGATTTATTAAACTCGAAGCACTCCCTCGGGAATACTTATTCTGAAACGGTTCGCGAAGAAATGAGGCGTTCCAAAACGTCGTTTCGACACGGAGAAATGAAACTTATGAAAATCTTCGTTGTCCTTGTTCACTTACCCCGATGCTCTATTTAACTCACCCTTCGAACTCTTCGCTGTTGAATTCAATTCGATAGGCGACATTATTCCAGGAATAGTATCATTTTTCTTTTTCACGATTTGTGTTCACCTATGGACACGATGTTTTTCCATTTTTTTATTTATTTATTTATTTATTCATTTTTTTTGTTTACCGCGGTTCACTTTCAGATTATCATGCAACCATAATATGAAATCGACCGACTCGATATCACGAGTTCTTGCATCATGTTACGTTTTCAATGCACGTTATTGTAATGTTTAATGCGCAACGTGCATGACTGTGGTATCGTAAAGCGAGAAGTTGTTTAAATAAGGTGAAGTTTCCTAGTTTGCATATTGCATATCGCACAATTACGATATATTCTTGGTTTAGAGGTACACCATTACCATGAAAAAAGAAATAACGATACGTAGAATTTTTATTTTACTTAATATTAGATATAACAGATCGTGCGAACGAGTTGATTTTTAATGTAACAGATTCAACAAAAAAAAAGTTATAATTACTAATCGTGAGTCTGATACATTCGGTCATGTAAAAATTATTCCACAAAAATTCGAATAAAATTAGTCAATAAATTTTCGATACTGTTATATTTCCACATTTTTCATGATGTAATGTGATTATTAGACCGTTCGATCAAATATTACGTGTGTAAAAAGTGTTGTTGATTGACACGGACCGAACGATGAAAATACAAACAATTGAGAATTATATCATAATCAGTGTGAAAAGACCTTTCAAACGATGTATCAATGCATAATTTATCTTGGAAAACAGGTCAAACATGATTGAAAATAAAGCGACCAAAGTTCCGCGATATTTCACGGAACGTTCGAGTAAACAGTTTTCAAAAAAATGTAACAGACGATTCATATTTTCGTACGATTAATTCTACTCGGCGCTTGCGTGATATTATTGAAAACGTGTAAGCAATAAAAACTTACAATTCTACGAGCACGGGTTTAATCTAGTTTTCATCATCCACGATGAAAGCCTCCCGGAAATCGTTTTGGTCTCTGGAACGCGCGTGCAGCAGCAGATTGTGCAGAGCGAAATTTACAAACGTTTCCGGGAATTAAACGTGATATCGTGGTCTGCCGCGTAAGGAAGAACGTGACCCAGATTCACCCTGTGAAACGGTGGTAATTTCGTTTCAAACGCATGATCGCGTTTTACCCTTTAACGATTCCGATATCCTGCCTCTTCCGCAGCGTTTAGTTTTCTGCACGATCTACAGAATGCTGCTACTCCATTCGACGGGGATTCGAAGGTAAATTAAATATTTTTCAGCGATCCTCAGTCGCGTTGAAAACTATAAAAAACGTATGAAATTTCGTTTCGTAGGCAGTTTACATTCGACTCGTTTCTCTAACTCTGTTGCTATCGCTTATACCACTCATTCGCATCCCTTAAAAATTTTTTTTTTTAGTTTTAAAATATTTTGGCGCTGTTTACCTGAGTTGCTCATAGATACTCTGTGCTTCGTTATCTGTTAGCAATAAATATCCGACTTCCTGTTTTCTATCCATCCTAAAACCTTTCAATGATTTCATCTCTGACTAAGTCCGACTCACCCTCGAATTCTGTCCTTGCTACGTCATATTCGAACTCTGTCCTTCTTTAATAGTTCCGATCTGTTTGACGCATAAAATCATTCGACTATGAATACTCTGTGGCTCATTGCTGTGGTTGAAGCGAGAGGAGACGGGAAAAGGAAAGGAAGGGCGTTTCGTCCGGAGCCTGGTAGGTTGATTCGTCAGTTAGGCATCCTAGCAGGTCCATGCCTTAGGGAATATTACGCGGGGATATTGAAGTTAGGAGAGGAATCGGTACATGTATACGAATCGTACTGTTTCCGAGGACTCGCGGAAAAGTCAGTGTTGGTGGAATTCCTCTGTGTTAACGGAGCGTAGGAGGGTCACCAGCATTCGCGTTAAATTTCCATTTGCTTCATTTTTTTCGGACCAATATTTCGAGTTTTCAACGAAACTGAAAAGCTTATCGTAGGAAACCGTAAACGTGTAAATCACCAAACAGTCTTGAATAAAAGTGCACGCATATCTTTTAAATAGAAGATCTAAGATCGTAGAAAGATAACACTAATATTTCCTCTATATTACAAACGACCAATAAATACAATCTATCAAATAATTTCATTTTATAACTGTAATATAAACTTGATTTTATTCCAAATGTACCCGTGACAGGGAGCGTCTAGTTGACTAATGGAGCATACCTTTCAACGTGTTCTTCAAGGTAATCAAACAAAACCTATATCTTCGAAATGTATGCCATTCAGTAGTTGAGCTCGTCATCTGTCTTTCATGCCACACGTGTTAACCATCCATTAGATCATTCGCTACATACTCAAGCATCTATCATCCATTGCCTGGTGAATGTGCGTACGCAACACCATTACGAGGGTCTGCCGACTTTAGCCAGTCGAGTAATGATAAAAAATTACATCGGCAGACATTTCGGGGTCGAACGTATAATAAAGTGTCCACGTTTCAACGATAGCATCTCGTTTGTCGTGGTTAGCAGACTCGAGCGGCCCTTCTTTCGCATCGAGCGTAATGAACGCGATTACGTGGACTTGCGAGGACCACGATAGCAAACGAAAAACGAAGAGGAACGGACCGGGTTTTCGGTTCTGTTAATTGAGAAATACCACTTAAGCGAATTAACCCACTGCCGGAACCACCGAATTCAAATGGATAGCTTCCGGTCCCGGGGTCGTTTAGCGTTATCCCGCCACGTTAACAACCCCAAAGGAACGATCTTATCGTCTAGCGATACCTAAAGGTACTTTTTCGACCACTCCAAGGCAATTTACAGTAAATAATCGCGTCCACGGTATTTTTAATGGGGGCACGGTACGTGATATACGAGTCGTGGAAGACTTTATTCTTGTGTAAATTAAAAGGCCTACCATCTGAGCCTTGGAAAGTTAAATTAATAGAATTCTTTGCTTTCATTCTCTCTTTTTCTAATTTTTCTAATTCTAATTCAACGAATTCTCCAATTTTCTGTTTTATATTCATTTTTGCATTTTTATAATACTTTTGTTTAGATTCGTTGAAACAGGTTTATGAATTCTTGGAATTTTTTTTTAATATTTTTGTTTTAATTCGTCGCGTTCCTGTGACAATGAGTTGTTTGAAAGGCATTTGTGCAACGATGTTGCTGGATTATTAAAGCTTCGAATCTAGATTATAATTGCGCGGTGTGCGATTACAGCGATTCGGATTAGCCTTCTAAACGGTCGCAGCAGCTTCAATAAGCAGAGGCGTTCGCAAATATTTGGCAATTAAGGATTTACATTTTACGCTTAGTATATTATTATCTGTATAAATACGCGAGCAGCGAAACGTCCGTTCGACGCTTCGAAAGATAGAACGTTGACAATTATTTGAGCGGTTGTAAATAATTTTAAGGAACACTTTTTATTAATACTTTTGATTTGTTAACCGGTGCCCGTTGTTTACTATATCATTCGACAACGAAGCGCAAACAAAATTGTATGATTTACTTGTGTTTGTGTTTTGAACGTTCAATTTATTGTTGGACTTGTTGAAAAAAAAAAATTTATTGCAAAACTTTGCTGTCAACACGGATACCTTCATTGATAAAATAGTTGTATTTACACAATTGCATTTAATTTATCGATACTACTTGTGAAATCGTAAATTCGACGGGTCTCTGTCGTGAAAGTTAAATATTTCTTTGATTTATGGCGTAGCATATAATTAACCACTCCTTTATATAAAATTGTTCAACTCGTTCCTATCGCATACGCTAGCAGATAATAGATTAAACGATTGCTCCTATAAAATACAAGTTTTAGAAACTTCTCCGATTCATAAATTTATTCTAACTTTTCACTCTGCACCGCCTTAAAATCTATAATTTCAAAGAAATCATTCCAAACTACCGTAAACATCGCACTGAACAAATATAGCACTACCTTCAAAAATTTTACAAACCCAAATACACGATTTAAAAATATAAAATTAACAAAAGAGTCGCTCAAATTCCCAAGCTCATGGTCAAGATTAAAATCAGGTTTAAATTCAGCACCGAACAAAGTTAAACGCTTCTGAATGGTAAACCATAGAACTTCCGGAGCTGACGCCTCTTCACCCCCCCGACCGCGCGTAAAATTAATTTCCACGCCGATGCGCGGTCGAAGCAGTGTCTCAATGAACTGCAAACTCTCAGCGACTCGTACGAAACCCTGATGAAGTCGAAGAAACTTGGCGGACCTCGGCGACAACCGCAAAGATCATCGAGGCGAGAAATTTTACGGTGCGTCGAAAATAGATGCGTTCGTACGAATGGAGGTTTGCAGTTATATCAACTGGTCGAACGAGCGGCAGGTGCAGGCATCATCTTCCATGCACGCGAGGCGATACGATTTTATTGCAGCAATAAAATCAGAATAACGCGCGCGACGAACGCGCCGGCCCTCGCTGACGAATCGGAAAAACGAACCACCGTATTTTAGAGCGAATATAAATTTTCAGTCTTCCCAGGGGATAAACTAGTCCTGGTCCGCGGTCTATCCGCGCCGATCTAACGAAGCGGCCGACGATGCCGCGCTCCGAAAGGTAGACTGCAAATAACGTTGCGTCCAATGGTGTGCAGTTTCTGATTTTATTGGAGCGTTGGATTTGTGTATTTTGTGCGCGATGTGAGAACATGAGATGTATTACTGTGATTGATAACAGATGCTAGATAAGAATGAATCAGTTTGAAAGTAAATGATGCATTTCTTAAATTATCGGAGATGTCTTGCGTATTAAAATTGGTAAGAGAGGAGGTTGGTACTGTGTTTATTAATTTTGTTTCATATTTAATGATATTCCATGTGGCGACCCTCTTACACTCCTCTAGTAGAGGAATTCCACAAACACCGACTTCTCCGCGAGTCCTCAGGAACTGTACGATTCGTACTTATACCAACCCCTCTCCTAATTTCGGTATCCCGGAGTCTAAGGCAAGAGCCTGCCAGGATGCCTTACTGACGAGTCCACTAACAGCCCCCGGGCGAAACGCCCTTGCTTTCCTTTTCCCCGTCCTCTCTCATTTCAACCACCACAGTTATGATCCACATCTAATATCTTATGTCAATCTCAAATCTGAGTGTTTCGGTACACCAATAGCTGTGTATCGATATTCCAATGTCCCGATATTATAGTATACCTACATAACGATACGATAATCTGAATAGACCATTGATATAAAGAACGAAATATCTCGATGTGATTTCAGCCCAAAGAATTCAATCTTCATCGTTGCATATAATTCATGATTAAAAATGTCGGTACAACCAAGCTATACTTATAATAAGATATACCGGATACTTTCAATAATTAATTCAAATCTGATTTTATAACGAAGGTCAATTCGAGTTAGTCTCATATTATGTGAACCTGCATCGTTACGTTATTTCATCGAGAAATGAAGAACGATAGATCGGGTTTTTCTATTCATTCATGGGCTCGTGCGCAAAGAATGGTGAAGTGCGAGAGCCGGCTAGAACCGTTCGGTGCCACTGTAAACACGCAAGAGAAATATATAAAAAAGTGGTTGTGTGTGTCTGTGCAACAACGCCGGTTGAACCCCTTTCTCGTTGGCCCCTCTTGATACCGCATAAAATATAGCATTGTTCGCGCTCTGTTAGTCTAGAGTGGAGAACGAGTATATTTAGGAAAGGGCGGCTTTCTTTCATATGTTAAGCAGATCAGTGTCGGCCGACGAGATAGAGGGTGAAAAGGGTGTTTGGTAGGGGGTGGGGATGAAAGAAGAGAGTAGCGAGGATAGCGCGAACGATCCCTTCGACTTTTACCCTGGAGAACTGTGCACCGTGCACGCTCCTAAATGATTGTCGGCTTGACTTAATGTTGTGAAAAATAGCCACGCAGTCCTGCGCATCCTAGGGATATTTTTCTTTATGAAAAGGCGAAAGCAAAGTGATGAATCCAATTTTTTAGCATCGTATAATTCGAAGATTTCTGCGTAGCGGAGTCCCAGCAACGATTTATATCCGTCGCGTATGCTACGCTTCTTCCACGATCGTGAAATGTTTTACCGGTTACGAATGAACAAAATTTTCGCGAGAGTTTTCAAGCAATAAAAACGTTTGGTGGTACATTCTAAGATTACAAAGTATGCTCTGTTTCTGTTTTATAAAAAATCATACATTTTTTTTTTCTTTTTATGTTTACGATGTAAACTGAAAATCTTCTGCCTTTTTATCAGCTCCTCGACTGCAGTTTATGCATAAAATCTCATTCAAGTTTAACGAGCTTAATTAACGTTTTACGTGAGAACATTTCTCATTTCGGTTCACGCGTCCCGTTTCGCGTCTCTGTCAATTGAGGTCTATTTGCTGCTTCTCGATGCTCATATTGTCCCAGTTTCGCAATAAAAGTCCCTTCTCGTCGATGAAACGAGAAATGTCAGACGCGCTGTTACGTGTCGTGTAATTCTAACAATCTTTATGACAACGATACACGAGTCGTCGGTTGGCTTTGGTCGGCTTACCTCGAGACGCGAAACGAAAAGACGGAACGACGCGAACGAAGGGGGAAATGAAGAAGACAATATAGACACGAGTGGCAAGCGTTATTATAAAAGTCATAATGAAAATCTAACGATTCGTCGGACGGCGTGCAGAGCGCCGGAGAAATGAATTTCCTCGAGGTCCACCCTACGCTGCTCGGTGTTTAATCTCTTTGTTTACTTTTGCTTGCAGAACACGTGAGGGAATTCAGCTGCGGGATGCTGTATTACAGGACGCTGTACCTGGACAGTAAGAGAGACGCCCTATACGTCGGCGCTATGTAAGTACAATTCTTTTCGTCCCCGCTGGCTCAGCCACCAACCCCACGTCCACCGTTTTTTCTCACGTAATAAAATGTCGTGCGATGAAAATCCCTTCTCGGTAAAAGTTGCGCTTCGTTCGTCGTCAAAGCACCAGAAGCGGAATTCGTGAAATAAAGTAGGGGTGTACGCGTGTGTGCGCGTGTCGCGAAACGGATTTTTATGATCCCCGTGATTAAAATTCTGCGTAGAACGCGCACAGGCTGGACGGGAGCGTGTCGATTGATTAAATTTCTCGGTGACATCGAACATCGGATAATCCGTGTTTTGAAATATCTCTCTGTATTACAACGACGTCGATACATGCCGGCTTTCGTGATGATAATTATCGCCGTGCTGATTGCACCGAATTGCCACCCCGTGTTCCCTCTCGTATACCTTTCCCCCGCGTTTCTCTCTCGCAGTGCTCGGCGATGGATCGCTTTTTATTCGAGACCTTATATTGGCATGCGTGCGCTGAATCGACGCGCAATTTTGTCATTGTTTATCCCGGGCTTGAGATTGAAATGAAAAGTAACGTTCCGTTCGATGGCGTAACTGGGTCGCGCGTGAAATGTTTCGTGCGCTCGCTTCGTCGGACGCGAGATTTTCGTATTCCGATACGGCTGATAGAAGGGGTGAGTGAAGCATGTCCGATGACGCTGTGTTAGATTGTTTTCAATGGAATTGAGAAGTTTGTTGGTTTATGGTCGGAAAGAGTAAGTTATTATTTGCAACGAGATTGAAATTGTTGTTTTAATAAAACACATATTTAGAAATATTATTTTTTTACGTTTTCTATAGTTCGAATTGATCAAAGTCAATAGAATCGTAACTTAATAGATTAATATAAAAGACCAATTGTAATCACTGTATATGGAATTCTTAATCCTTTTTATATAAAATTTAATTTTAGAATGACAGTAATACCGTTTAAAAATGTGTTTTGTTAGAAAAATAATATCATGGACATTCGGTTTCGTTTTCGTTCAACATTCGTGCACGAAAATTTAGTTTTCGTTTAGATATACCTCATTTGGACGATTATTCGACATTCTTTTTCGTATCATCGTCACGACGTGTCCGCCCAAGCTTCACGTTCGTGTGCTCCACAGTATTTGCACGCACTCTTAGCTCAAGCACTGAAATATATACCGGCGCTTATGTACCGGATCGTTCCTCTGTACACGAGGGGGATGACCAGGTTTCGTTTGCTAAACGTTTCAATTTGCAGAAAGGTAATTTAGTGAAACCTTCCGGGCAACAATAAAAGCGAAGGAAGGAGAAACGAAGGAGTAAATTAAATTCGTTTGGAACTTTTTAAAAAAACGTTTTCGATTAATCTTAACAATTGAACGAAGAAAGTAACGTCGACACGGTTACGTGTAACCGAGACGTGAAATTGTATGGTGCTACTTAATGGACATGCTGTAATTGGCGAAATTGAATCGGGAATATCAATTCTTTGCTGAATTTTTAGACGATCGCTTCTGTCGGTGTTACAGATACTGTTTCTTGCAGAATATTGATGTAACAATCTGTCGATTAGTCTACCGAGATTTTTCTATCCAATAAAAATGAAATTCGTAGAATATATACATCTTGTAATTCAGTTTTTCAAGTCTTATAGAATAGTAAGACATCGCTGTCTAACTTCTCTCAAAAATTGTTGGTAACAATTTCTATTCGATAATTTCAAAAATAATTCTATTGCAATCATTTTCTAAGGACCACTCGACCGACAATAAAATCAAAAATAAAATATTAGGTTGACCAATAAGTTCGTGCGGTTTTTAGCGATAATTGTCTTCTAGCGCTTTGAATTAGCAATTCAAATGGACAATACAAAATAATAAAAAAACCACTTTTTATTTACACGTTAAAACCCGCACCAACTTTCTGGCCAACCTAATACTAACTTAAGATTAAAGTTATCTTAAACTCATAAATCTTTTCATATAGTGCCAAAAAGAAAACATTAAAAGTATCAGAGTGGACCATCCTCCTGTCGTCATATTAGCGGTATAATTTAACTCTCAATTTAAATTCCTCTTACCATAGCAAAATACAAATTTCTTACGCCACTGTAGTACGCTGATAATACAATATTCTACTGGCAGACTATCGTTTCTCCTTCAGAACGAAGATCGTCGTCGAGGGAGTAAAAAAAGGGGGTTGTTTCGTCGGGGTGGATAGAGAGATTGTGTGACGGGGGAACGTTGCATCGTTACTACAGAAGTATTATTTCTTGATTCGGTTCCAACCTCTTCCTTACCCCGCGTTACTATCCTGCTGGCCATTCACTAGCGTTTTCTTTTGTGAGCCTCCCTTCTTAATTTGGTAAATGCCAGCAAAATGCTACGCGGCTCCGGTAATGGAGAGTCTATGGGGGCAACGTCTTTCAGACGTTTCTGGATACACAATCCAGAAGAGAGGCCTCTCGTGCGAGGCAGAAATAAGAATCTCGTAATATATTTAATGCGACAGGAGAAATTATATCATGAATTATGTTCTGGCAACTGTAGGAAACAATGTGGCCGTGACTTATGAAATGGAAGAAATTTGATCGAGCGAAGAGAATGTAATGTTTGTTAAAATTAATGTTTAGATACGATGATTGAAGACGGTTTTCACATCTTACGTTTTAATATGATATAAATTTAATTGATAATTTATTAAATGGTGCAATGATCGAGTTTGCATGGGTTGGTAAAGAAAATGTTCTTAAGGGATGGAAATATGTACTTGTTAGCAATGTGAATATAAAATGTATGTATAAGAGCAACGGATCAGCCCTTAAGGAAAATACATGGTTTGGTTCCAGTACCACAAATTATGTGCTTGTATTGTGAATGATTTATCCGGTTCACAATAGCAAGTAAAGGGTGCATATCAAAAAGTACGGAGTGAACCAAGAAACTTTAAAGGCTGCTATAACTCAGCTTTTCGACGACTTTTATATTCTTTCAAAATCTATGCGTAACCTGCCATAAATTTTTTTTATATAAAATTAAAAAAGTTTTAAGAAACATCCATTTCCTCGGTCTATCGTTTTCGCGCAATAAGCTGTAAACAAATAATAAAATTATATTTTAATATTCTTTTAATATTGTCATTCGGCAAATCGGTAAACTCCTCGTTAGAAATTGTTACTCTATGATCGTCAGAATAATTTCTCCTGCTTCGTGTTACAGTTTGTTGGAATTACGAATAGAAGTCGCAAACGGTGAAATAGTACGGATCACGATCATAAGAACGATTCATTCTGCTTATATTTACCGTACTTACCGGTGTTTGCGTGGTCCGTGCGCTAAATAGTCGGGATAATGAAGGTTTAATCCCAACGATGCTCGATAAAGTAGCATTATGCTAATCTAATGGGTAATTTCAGGAGTAACCGGTACACATTGAATACCGAAGCATCATCGATGAACGAACCGTTAAATTTAGTCTCTGGATAAATTCATTTTTACACGAACGATATCAAAGAAGATATTCTAATTCTCCTTCATAGTTTCATGAATTCATTACTTATTCCTTAACAGGCTGAACTTTGAAATCAAACAAACCAAACGATCCTAACGACGCGAAAGCTCCTAAATGAACACAAGCTTATTACACGTGACAACGAACGCGTCAGACGTGCGTGGCGAGAAATAATTTCAGTCGGAATAGGGCTCGTCGTGACGGAGGGAATCTCGCGAGCAAAAGGAGGAAGAGGAAACGAGATTAGGGGCGGGGGAAAATAAATCGGATAAGGGCGACAGCGAGGTAAGAAATGACAAGCGCGTAACATGCCTTCTCCTTTTAAAGTAACTCCGCTCGTTTCTGTAACGAGATGAGCGTGCCAGAGTATGAAACGGACGAAGCACAAGGGGGAAAGGTAAAAACGCGACTTACGATAAATTGCATTTTCCAACAGGAAAAAGCTAGGAAAAGGGAACGGTTCGATTTTAACGTTTCCTGTTTTCTGGCTCCGTTCCATGGCCCCGTTTCTCGTTTCCCTTCACCTATCCACGTGCACGCAGCCACTCCCGTCATCCGCAATATCGGATTCCGATAAGAATTCTCGCGCAAAAGGAAAACGATCCCGACATTCCTTTTCCAATGATGCGAAACGATTAAGCTCTATGATCCCTGAGAACGCGCCGTTTCAGTGATGCGACTCTCGATTTCAGACGGAAGGCCGCCGTGGCCCCGAACGGAGGCATACTTTAATTAAAAAGCCTTGAATAAAACGCGACGCATTGCTCGCGAATTCGAACCGATCCTGTGCTTTGTAAAAAATGAATCGTGACCAGTTTCGACTTGACATTGTTAATCGTTTACGAACCGGTTAATTTAATTTCGAAGAGTTAGATCGATGACTCTGGAGTTGGTAAACTGTAAATGGACGCGATGAGATTGATTTTCATATTTTTTTTTTTTTTTTTTTTTAAGAATCTGTTGCGTTACCGAAATTGTCGCATAAAATATTTTTAATTCAAGTATTGCTAAAAGCAAAAACTGTAGAATTTAGGAACGTATAAACTTATGAATTAACTGTGATGAATTAAATGTGATCGATAGATAAGAATTAGAGTTATTGAACTTTTATTGAAATTTTTGTAATTCAAATACTTTTTGTTCTTGTATCTTATTTATAAATCGCGAATGATAAACAAAAACTTGATATAATTGGATATTTCGTTTCTTTTTGTTTAATCGTGTTTTCTTTCGCCGAATGGCTCACGTTTTTACAACGATGAAAGCTTACAGTGCCACGAAAGTGCATTGAAAATAATCCACTGTCGTTCTAGCAGAAAAATGCTGACGTGTTAATTAATTCGCTCGAATTACGAGATCCAATATCAGTTCAAATACTGCCAAATTTCAGCTAGTAACCTCGGTGTTAACTAACGTAGATTTAGGTAACAATCGATGCACACAGGTTTCCGTAACCGTGAATTGTTTTAATTAGCTTTATCGATACTGAAACATTGAAAACTGTGCGAATAAATATTCCACGATTCATTTTTTAAAATTCCAAAATGTTACGAGGAAAAAGAAAAACAAAAATAACACGTATCGACAGGTTTGCGTTCTTTATGAATACCAATCTCGCGAGACGATTTTTATTCAAAATTATGACCAAACTCTAGCTTTTTCGTCGCACGGTTCAAATCAAGAAAAACAACACCCCTTCGCGGTCAGAAAATTTCATAAAAACAGCATGGTGGTATAATACCCGTGTCGATCGGATGAAAAATAAAAGGGATAAACGTTTCCGCACGGAATAATGGACAAAGGGGCGCACGAGCGATGGAGTTAAATCGATACGTCAAAACAAATTGCTCGATAATGCCTCGACCTCTTGGCCCGTGTTCGCGCGCGATAATAAATTTCTCCTGCTCGCTTAAGAACCGCGTGTTCCTGTATCATGACTACAGGCCAAGGTAATACGTTGGGGAAAAACGTGTGTGGAGAAAAAATGAGTAAAAAAAAGTGTGCAAGATTGGAAAAAAAGGAAAAAAAAGGAAAAACAGAAAAAAGAGGAGGAAGAGGATAAAAGAAAAAAAGGAAAAAAAAGAAAAAAAAAAGAAAGGTGTGTAATCGACGCACGTTTCAGATCGTCGTTGATGGTGATAAGTGGCGACGATCACGCTTTCGCTTCACGCGAATTGCTCGGGTCGCGAGCTGTGTGCTCGCACCGTGTACACGTTCCTAAACGTATCCCATCACGGTTCTCCGCATCCCACTCCCCCTTGTCCTTTATGATCCCTTTTTACCCCGTTGAATCGTCGACACGGGATCGATACTACGTGCGAGCATCGTTCTTCGTTAATTAGAAAGGTGATACCCATTAATTGTAGTTCGAGAATCGGCGGCCGCGTTGCGGTTCGCTCCACAATTAAGGCACGCTAATTGAACGCTTCCAATTATCAGACTCCGGCCCGAGTTGCCGAATCGATGGNAACCAGATGGATCGTGCTTCAAAGGAAGAAATGCTAATAAAAACCAAGCGATAGAATGGAAACGAAGAAAGTTAAAGATTTGTCGAGAAAGAAGAAAGCGCGGAGAATTTTGAAGCAAGGGACGAAGCTTTTGCCTTCCCCTTCGATGCTCATAGAAATTCCTTGCCGTTTGCGAGCAGTTCCGTCGGACCAGAACGCCGTAAGCAAAGTGCCATAAGCTCGTACNAGAATAGTAAGACATCGCTGTCTAACTTCTCTCAAAAATTGTTGGTAACAATTTCTATTCGATAATTTCAAAAATAATTCTATTGCAATCATTTTCTAAGGACCACTCGACCGACAATAAAATCAAAAATAAAATATTAGGTTGACCAATAAGTTCGTGCGGTTTTTAGCGATAATTGTCTTCTAGCGCTTTGAATTAGCAATTCAAATGGACAATACAAAATAATAAAAAAACCACTTTTTATTTACACGTTAAAACCCGCACCAACTTTCTGGCCAACCTAATACTAACTTAAGATTAAAGTTATCTTAAACTCATAAATCTTTTCATATAGTGCCAAAAAGAAAACATTAAAAGTATCAGAGTGGACCATCCTCCTGTCGTCATATTAGCGGTATAATTTAACTCTCAATTTAAATTCCTCTTACCATAGCAAAATACAAATTTCTTACGCCACTGTAGTACGCTGATAATACAATATTCTACTGGCAGACTATCGTTTCTCCTTCAGAACGAAGATCGTCGTCGAGGGAGTAAAAAAAGGGGGTTGTTTCGTCGGGGTGGATAGAGAGATTGTGTGACGGGGGAACGTTGCATCGTTACTACNTTTGCGAAACGGTGTTGTGACACGAAAATCGTTCGATTACTTTCGCGTTGGCACCCTGTGGAACAACCTCTTTCGCTTTTTCTACCTTTCCCACGATCTTATGGAAATGATCTGTTACCAAAGCCTTGTATGTCTTTCATTTCTTTTTCTTTCTCGTTTCAGTCTCTAGACGATTCGTTATTTTCTCGCAGTCCCTTTTATTTTTCTTCCGTTTTTTCTTGCCCTCTTTGGAGTAGATTTTATTATGGTAGACTTACGCGCGTTCCTTTTTGCGTATCAATCGCCGCGAAATAAGAATTCATGATATGAACCAGCGTTGTCTATGGTGATGGCTGAAAAGAGCTTCAAATTATGCCAATGCCTTACGAGAATGTGCCATCGAATATGTGCTTCCATTGTCGATATTGGAGCGCGGTGGAAAAATTGCATCGATTAGTTCCATCGTTTTCGATAATAAACGCCGGTGATAACGCAGCTTTCGAGTGTATCGAGTACAGCGTTAATGCATTTGAAGCATCGCGTAGATTACTTTATTTATAACACTGTCAGGGTTCTTTGTAGTTATTTTTATCACGATTATCAGTTTTCGCTATTCAAATTTAGCAGATCGTACGTATCCAATATTTACATCGCCTTGTAATCGGTTAAATTCGGGTTAGGTTTTATCGTGGTCGTGTATTCTCATTATTGAAAGTTTTTAATAAGTCAGATAGGTGATCAAACATTTGTATGACTCCGTAATAGGATCAGTTGTAATTAAACACTCGATGACATATCATGTTGCGTAAAATATAAAACTGAAGGAAGCCTATTTATACGAGCATCATGCGTTCAGAAAAGTTCACGCAAGCTCACCCAACTTTATTACGCTCGCCTAACTCGAAGCTCCTTTGTCGTTCGAATAATGAGATGCATTGAGCTTCGTTCACCGAATAGAGTCCAATTCAGTTCATGTTACGGTTCGTTCTCTATTCTAATTCAACATACATGCCTCATTGGTGCATCGACCTACGGGGCCACAAACCGGAACTCTTCTTGGTGAAAATAAAGTTCAATAGCGAATCAATTCTATCGTTTGGAACGATGAAAATTTATTTTTAACGTGCCGTGAGTTTCATTGATTGCTATTTCATTTTGTTACATTAATGTGTATTTGTTTTGTAATTCATTTGTTACAAAATGTTATGAAACAGAGCGAAACCAGTTAACAATCAAATTTTACATTTAACATGTACGGTTGTGAATCAAATTTGCACTGAAAAATAATACAATTTTTTCATATCTGAGTTTTTTAAAGGTAAAAAAAAAAAAGGAAAAAAGAATGAAAATTAATAAAGGAAATGTGTTTCGAAACACGCTAACTATATTCGTCAATAAAATTAGATCACTAATTGTTTGAAGTGCAAAATACCATTATCGATTACAATAATTTATTGCATCGCATTACTTGATACCCAGATAAAAATTCGAGCGGCAAAAGTAAGAATTCACTTAATATCTCCACAACGTTAAGTATAAATGAAGCCGTTACAACTCTGGCGGTATAAAATTCCCGTTGTTGAAATACAACGTTAAGCGATACCACTATATTTTACATAATTAAACGGGCAGCGGTGTGGCGCGATTCTGGAAACACGGCAAACGCATTTAGCGAATCAATCGAAATCCGACGGATGTGATTAGATTTCACGCATGATCGGAGCCGAACGTTTCAGCAATTGATACGGCATAATACAGCCATGGGCGTTTGAAATCGATAAACGTATATTGTTATACAGCACCAGAGACCGTGATAATCGCTTTACTGAACTATTCATATTTTTTTCTTTTCCTTATCCTTCTTTTTTTTTTTTTTTTTTTTCAAATAATAAATAACTTCACACGTTTTGATATATTTCCTGAAAAATACATCGCTGTGGTGTAATACGCGCGAATTTATCGATAACGTTTTATTATTCTCGGTTTGAATTCAGTTTGTTCGTTACTCTCGTTACATTCGCGATTGGATAAAAATTCCTGTAAGTAACTCGCCCCAAGGGTAATCGGACAAATTACATGAACGATAAGGGAAGGAAACGCTAGAAATTCTCCGCGAGAACCGCGAAAGAGATCAGGTACCACGGTCCGGCGTTTCAAAGCTGACTGGGCGGTTTTTTTAAATCGAAAACACGATGACTTTACGCTCGTGTTCCCGCCGCCATCGATCACCCCCGCAAATTGCTTTCGTACAAATTTTTTTTCCTTCTTTCCGGTTATCTCGAGCGACGAGCTCGCACGTACGAGGTCTCGCCCCGCATTTCCCATCCACCTGCTCGTTCAGCCCTCGGAAAGTTCTCCAGAGCGAGAAGCCGACGCGGCCGGATTCCAAAGTACGGATTTGTTTTTCCACGTCGCTATTTACTTTTTCACGGAAGCGTGCACAGGATGAATGAGGAAGAAAAGCTCGAAGGGTGAAGCAACCGGCTGGCTTTCTCACCCTTCTTCCCCTTTTTCTCCTTTTCTATTTCTTATTTTTTTTTTTTCTTTTTTTCTTCCTCTTTTCTTTCTTCTCTCGCATTCCATTTGACTGCATCTTTCTATTGAAGCACAATGATGAATGGTTATTGGAATAAAGTTATGCGGCGCGCCGGTGCTAATGTTGCGAAACATTTTGAAACTGGGTAAATTCGATTTACCCAGCCACCGATGCTCGCTGTTGCATATACCATTTCGTTCGATCAGCCGACAGGCTCTTTTATTTCCACCACGGGTCGCTTCGTTCGGTGAGGTTTTTACCAATTAGCGTGTTATCGTAGGAACGAGTTTGCGTAGTAATATACAGGTTGTTTGAAAATTAAATAGGTGGCTTCAGAATTCAAATGTGTATTGCACTTTACGTACCGTAACGACGAAAATAGTTTGTGTTAAAACGAGTGTTGAAGTATTTAATTTTTAAGACAAAAAGAATTTCAATACTATGAATCTTTATTTGTAGGATAAGGTGTATTTTAAAACTTATCTTTTCAATACTTTTATCGTTTATTTAAAAGTTGACCGATGAAATATGCTCATAAAATTTGAAACGCTTCAGAACTCATGCTTATATAATTTCTGTATCACCTTTGAGGTTGGTGAAATATATTTTCAAGTTCGGTTACCCATTCCTAAAATCCTGTGTATTCAGAACAGCGAGCTCGGAAATTCGTAGCTTTTCCGTTTCCAATTTCTAGGTCAGCCGCCTAAGAGTTTCCTCGTTCGGGAAGATTCGCAGATCCTTAAGCAAGGAGATTCGGAAACGTGGTAGGAAAATTAAACATGCCTACGAGCAGCGTGTAATCGAACCAGCACGAGCTTCGATCGTCCCGAATTCTCGTTCTCGCCGATGAGTCCTTTTCCGGAACGCGTCGTTTCGGCCATAGAAAGGTACGATCTAGCGCCGTGAAATCTCTGAAGGAAACGAATCGTATTCGCTGAACCAGGGAAAAAAATTCTGGATGAAAACCCTCGTTATCTTCGCTCTTTATTATATGCACGTGAACCTGTATTTTTTTTTTTTTTTTTTTTTTTTTTTTTTNTGCTCATAGAAATTCCTTGCCGTTTGCGAGCAGTTCCGTCGGACCAGAACGCCGTAAGCAAAGTGCCATAAGCTCGTACGCAGCCATACATAACCGTGGCTAGATAAGGCGGGCTCGATTCGAGCCGGGAGTAATGTATCTCGTGGACGTACGGAATGAAAATTTACACCCCGAGCTTTCAACTATTGCTACGTTTAATGCGAATTGTTGTTCCGGTAACCCTGGCTTATTTTGTTTCTTTTTTGTTTGTTCCAGGGATAGGGTGTTCAGGCTGAATCTGAGCAACATCAGTCATTCCAGCTGCGAGGTGAGTGATTATAGACTTTTTATATATTTTTGTAACAATTATTCGGATCTTTTTATTAACTTGACGAAATGTGCACCTTTACCAGTATTTTTTTTTTAAATTGTATCGTTTTTTAAAATAGTATACTTTTTAGATAGATTATTAAGTTTAATCCTTGACTTTTAAAGTTGTTTAAATGTTCGTAGTTGTAATTCTTTTAAATAGAATCTATATGGAGGGTTTATTGTTCCTTCTTTTTAGTTTGAATGGTTTATTGCCGGTGGTTTAATTAGTTAACAAATTTTAGAATTATATATGATATTAAAGTTTCCGATCATGGTGTTAATAACTTTTAACGTCAGTTTCAAAAGTTCCAGGATGGAGGAAAGTAGGTTGGAGTGAAAAACTTTAAAAGTACTCTTAGGGTGATCAAGTACTACTTATAGTAGCTATGAAAATGGAAGATCCGCATAAAAAATTCTTTTTACGACGAAAAATGATACTATTCGGCAGCAAGTAATAGGGTTCGAATCAAAAATAAATTTTAGTCAAATAATTGTTAGTTGTCTTAAAACACAAAATAATATCGTGAATTTTATAATTTAACATTTCGCTATAAATTACAGTAATTAGTGATCCACCAGAGAATACGAACTGGTATACGTTTAATTAAATGTATTAACATATTGAAATACAGTACAATTAATTACAATTAATATCCCAAGGGTGAATTTAGTAAAAATCGGTAGCGCTTCGAAAGTAACTTAATATTATAATTCTCTTTAAAATGCATACTTTTCTATAAAACATCTACCAAAACAACACGCCGCCTCTTAAACAAATACAATATCAACTTTGCTTTCATAAAATCATGCTTCCCTTTGTATACTCACCATTGTACCCCTCATTGTTCTTCCTTGACACACACAGCAATCGCACAGCTGGCACCGAAACAACAAAAGTAATAATTTGCATTTATAACTTCTGTCCGCCTCGAGTTCGCATTGACGCCGTAAAAGTCAATCCACATTTTACGCGCAGAATCCTTACGACTGCTCGACAAGTCTTCGCGCGCCATTTTGCGAATCGGTCCAGCGCGTCTCTCTTGTGTTTCTAATTCGAGCAAACGACAAACACCACAGCGATCTCCGAAAGTCGCCTTCTGTCGCAGCATCACGCTTCGATTAGCATTAAACGTCGCGTAACATTTGACCCCCCCTNCAATCGCACAGCTGGCACCGAAACAACAAAAGTAATAATTTGCATTTATAACTTCTGTCCGCCTCGAGTTCGCATTGACGCCGTAAAAGTCAATCCACATNGCAGAGAAAAAATAAACAAAAAGATGCTCCGGAAGTCTATACCGTTGAAAAAGAAAAAGAAAAAAAAAATTCTACCTAACTATACGAGAAATTAAAAAATAAAATAACTATATACCAGAGAAAAGAAGNCGAGAACGGTCTTCGGCGTTCCCCATAAAACTGTCAATCACGTCGACCGAAACATCGCCAACATCATCGCGACAGCTGACGACTCTGCTCGCCACTAAGCGATCCATTGTAGACGAACGGTGCGTGTTCCGATTTTTTCCACGCGCTCTTTCATCCGGCTTTTCTTTCATTCCGCCTGGCTACGCGCGCGCGTAAATGTTCCCGTGGCACCGCGAACGTTGAACAATCGACGTTCAGCTAAATGCACGCCGACTGAAAATGGACCGGTCGCCGCGGTGAAATTCCGTGACATTTCGCGGGGCGTTTTTTTCTTTTTTTTTTTTTTTTTTTTTTTTTTTTTTTTTTTTT
>SMSQ01001380.1:193931-220635 GCA_019453375.1 Ctenoplectra terminalis
TTTTTTTTTTTTTTTTTTATTTTTTTATTTTTAGAGAGAGGGTTTTATATACCTCTTTTCATTCGGATTTATACTATATCCACGCGACAACAGGGAAGTTTGATGTCGGCGAAAAAACGGATTTTTTACGCGAGCTTTGTTGTTTGGCTGAGAGTATTTAGCTTCTGTTATTGGGCGAGTGTGACCTGGTTGTTGGGTGTTATAACTTGTAAATGTTACGAGTCAAGGATTTAGATCTTTTGATGTCTCGTATATATCTTCTCTCCTGATGGTCGGTGTGGAGCTTTTTTTCTTTTATATAAAATAAAATATCGGCAGACACCGAAGCATCCGGTGAATGTTAATATTCAATTGTGAGCGATGTATTCGGACTCTATATGTTGCTAGAATTACTTGAAAATCATCTACGACCAATTTTCTACCTAATAACCCTAATACTCGATTTCACTCAGACATAAATCAAAGAAAGAAAAGAAGCAGACGCATCGTGTTCCATCGGAAGCATAATTGCACGAATGAAACCGCTGCAATCTTCTTTACAAGCCGCTTCGAATCAGTCCGTGCGTTCGTTTAGAGTCTCGCCGAACCGCATTTGGTTAAATTTTTCGCGCGCACAGGTGCGGCTCCTGCTGAGCGGCGCAAAGCGCGACGTTCGTTTTCCGCGGATACGATCGTTGGTTCGTTCAACGGAGATTGAATTGGAATTGCTTTGTCGAAGCCGACGTTTACGATGGCGATGTTAGCGTGGTCACCTGTAGTCCGATTGTTGGGCACTGTCAGGGAAGGAAAATTGCTTTTTAACCCTCTCCAGCGATCGCAAGTCTCGAGATGGCCGACTGAACGCCACTTTCGTCTGTTGACTACGCTGCAATGGTTTTTAGGAAGACCGAAATCCGATCCGTGGAAACCTCGCTTGCTCGTCCTTTTGTCTTTTTTCTGCCAGTTACTCGAAACGCCTCCATCGAAATTGCCATTAACCTCCATTCCGTCGTTTCTGTCGCTTTTCTTCGTTTCTGTCCCTCCTTTTGTCCACGATCGACTAGAGTCGACAACTGGTTATCTCGAACGACCAACGGGTCTTACTTTCGATTCCTGTCTTGGAGTGGACAACTATTTGGCGATGGACGAAGACCTGATTTTTTCAAACGATGTTTCGATCGAATTGTTATGGATATTGGAGAGTGTAGTACTATTGAATTTGTTTTGAGACTGTTCAGTGCGTTACATTCAGTTGGAGTATTATTTTATGGAATACTATGATATTGTTATTATCCAACACGCCGTGTATAATTCTCGAAACGAACAATTATTTTTATATAACTTATTTCTTAAAAATATCCATACAGGAAAATGGTAAAAAAAAAAAAAAAAAAAAAATCGCAATATTCCGCGAGTACGATGCAGTCCTGGCAGAGCCTGCGTGAAAAGCGCGCCAGCAAGGTGTTTGTGTACGCGAGAACAAGAAGAGATGCAGTTATTGATGACAAGCGGGGATAACGAGCGCGTGGAACGTTATTAAATTTCGAGTGGGATTCTAGCCAATAAATTGAAAAGCGCGCGTTGCGCTCCAACAACGTGCGACACACACGCAGCGATCGCTTCAAAGCACCGTGAGGATTTTCAGATTCGCTAAATCGCCTCCCGTAACGAGCAGGAAAAAGAATCGAGACTAATCCTAATAAAAAAAAAAAGAAGAAAAAAAAAAGAAAGAAAAGGCAGAAACCGAAGAAGCACATGAAGAAACGTAAGAGAAAACAATTTTCGAGGCATCGAACGTACATCGAAGAGTAGCTTTTCACGTATCTTTACCTTCTACAGTCCATTGAAATCGGCCATTGAATTCCGTCGGAATCCCCCGAGGGAGAAGAGTTTCGACGGGCAAGAAAAAAAAGTCTTTCTCGATACTGGTTCTATGGTCGAGCACAAAGAACAGTGAAACGACGCTCCACCATAGGGGAGGAAACGACAATTCGAAAATGCAATTATTCGGGCAACGTATCGTTCGCCGTGCCACCTGTCGCGAAACCGAAAACCACCCCAAATAGAGAATGGAAAAAAAAACGTTAAAGGGTAAGGGAAAGAGAGAGAGAACGAAGACTAAACCAACCCTGTTCCCGTTACCTCTATGGCCAGATGTGACGATTGTGACGACACGAAAAAAATAATTTAAAAGTGGAGAACAACGCGCGATCACTGAACGGGGGGGCTGCTCGTGGCTGGAAAAAGGGTAACGTTCGAATTTCGTTCTTTCGTCGAGGCCCCATAACCGGGGCTACGGATCGTGTTTCCAGCAAGGCCTTTTTTCTTTAATTATAATCGTTGGTCCGATTCGCGAATGGTAAATTGAAGCGCGTAAAACGCCCGCGTATCGTATTTCTCGCACCTGTCCTGTTGGTTCTTAATGCTACCGTTCTTTGAGCTGAAAGGGTTTGAAATTGAAATTTTTGGGGAAAATTGACGCGACGATTGAGTTCGCAAAGGGACAGAAAAATATTATTTTACAAAGTGATTACGATAAAATGGAATTTACGATAATGGTACTCGGAGAAAGAGGACAATGAATTTTAATAAATATATATTTGCTTCACTTTTTTCGCTACGTCCCATGTTTCAGTTAAACTTTCAGTTTTATTACACTTTATATTTTTTCTGTCGAATATAACGATACAGACCCAGTAGAACTTTATCTTTTATCTTGTCACGTTACAAGGTCCTGCTGTGTTCAAAGTTACCGAGCACGAATTGTTACAGCGTTACGGTTACAATAAAATTCCATCGCGAGACTGACGTTACCGCAGAGTTTAGTTCCATGGAGAATTCCGAGGGAATGCGGTTTCGACTTTGTTCACCGCGGTGCCGTGATGGCGTGACCAAACATTAACACGTCGATCGTTTTGCGTTTAGTTTTCAAGCGCTACGTCATCCACCAACGTCAATTTACCTCGAAGAACTCCGCTTCACTTTTTCTTACTATCGCTGAAGAATAATTATGATAAGATCTTCGTCTCAATCAACAAACGAAAGGGTAATTGCCTCGAGTTGAATTTTAATCTTGCTCGTTATCGGTGCCGTCAGACTGAAACAAAAGGAGACATCGTTAGAGTCTTCGCAAGAACAGACGAATAATTTAAACGCTCGACCAATTCTCATCCGATTTCAATTTCGTTATTAATAAATGCAAACTAGCGTTCCTATGGAGGCTTGGTCCATCCATATCACGAACTTCCTGGTTCCCTGGTGTCATTAAGAAGTTAGACCCATCGAGGTACGACCGGCGGCGCCAACTCGGAGCGCAGCTTTCTTCTCGAAACTTTACATACTTGCCACCAAAAAGAAAAGTCGAACGAGGGGGTTAACTCGATCCCTTTTGCTCGAAACCTGGTGGAAAGCATGAAAAATTTGTGAAAGTTGACCAGTCTGGAGGCGGGCGCAGTTACAATGAAATCCCATTGCGAGGCCGGTGTTGCCACCGCAGAGTTCGATTCCATGGAGAATTAACGGGAATGGGATTTCGATTTTACTCGCGGTAGTGGAGTGGTAACGTAGCCGTAAAACGTTAGCGCAGGTTCAGCCAGGCCACAGAACCGGCCACCCCCCTGTGACAAACCCCCAGGGGTGTTTCGCGCTAGCCAAAGGGAAGGGGGACCGTTGCGTTACGTGGTGGTGAACTGCGAAGCAAAAAAGAAAAAAGGGATAAAAGAGCGCCAGAGAACGTAAGAAGGCGGGCCTAGCGCGGACTGATGCAATTTCGCGTTTTGCATACATGCATAGCGATTGCGGTCCGGGAGCACACCGCAGAGCGGTATATCCTATTCCAGCGTAGAGGCGGCCAGGGGAAATTGATACGCTCAAAGACACTCCTATTCCTCTAGGTTCTGCGCTTCTGTTTGCTCTTGCTCTGGTTCATTGGAAGTAGAACGTCTTATATGTTCTTTGTTCGTAAAAGGTAGGAAAAACTGTTGAAGATGGAAACTTTGTTTTGATTGGGAACGTGGATCATTCTTTAAGGATGATGTTGGAGCGATTCGAGGAAGGTAGAAATGAATAAATTCATATTAGGGATAATCTGGAGATAGCAGATTTGCGGATCATTAGATGCGATTTCAATAATTTGTATTGCATATTCAAAGACTTGGTTGTTATAATAATTTATTGAAAAGAAGATGCTTTGAACGAAATTATTGGAATTCTTTATTTAAAAAGAAGGCAATCGTACATCCTGTTGCTAGTGAGCAACCACTATCATATAGTTTATTGAACAATTTTTTTTTTTTTTTTTAATTATTACTTTTTCTACGAAAAATCAATACACTCGCAAGGGAGTAACGAATACACCCGAACAGCGGAACACGATTTACAATTTTTTCTCATCATCAAACGGAATATTAAGCACCAAACAAATCGACGTGCTGCGACAATCAAAGAAACAATCAATCAAACCTAATCCACGTCGCCGAGAGTCCATTTCGTGAGCACGTACACTGAATTACCTCATCGACGTCGGGGATAGTTCGCTGTCTATTTCCATAATGAAGCGTTTGAACGCGACAGGATTGCCTCGCGAGAGGGAACGATCGTCGGTTCCATTAATTTCATCGACTTAAATCGGACTCGGGGGCGAGAGAGGTAACGAAAGTGGATTCGGAAAATGCGGCCTTAGCCTGTCCATCTCGCGCAACACGGATCGATTCGATGCTATCGCAGTGTCCCGCAACGCGTCACGCGACCGTGTGCGTTTCTCCCTAGCGCACAGCCAGACAATGGTCCCATGCTAATCCGTGTCTGCGTTACAATTTCATAAGGGGAAAAGAAAAGTTTCGAGGCCGTGCGTCAGTCCTGAGGGAACATTCCGCGCCCCATACGTTCCACGCGAGTTATAACACGTGGTGCTCAGAATGGACGACCGGGGACACGTTCGTCGGGCTCGTGCATCTTGCAGACGCTTTGGCGCCACACTCGCGAAAACACGTTGAACAAATCATTCGTTCCCGGTAATTTTCTTACTGCACGGCGGACGCAACTTCTGGACTTTCTATCGAATTAGCGCACCGAACGTTTTGTGGCACGGTATTGTAGAAATATACATGTGGGTTTTGTAGATGTGGAAGTAGTAGATGTAGCATTGCATTGTCTGGAAAATAAAAAATCGTAAAAGTTTGTATCTTTTGTTGTTTCCTTATGTTAGGGAGTAATAGCGGGTTCGCGAACTTATTGGATAAAGTTATTCGAGGTCTGAGTTTTAGATTTCTTGTTTATCGATCTGTGTCGGAACGATACCAAAGTGGATAGTAAATTTCTATGAAGTAATTCATTCAAAGCGGTTTGTTCCTTTATTTTAACATTTTTTGCTGACTTTAAACCAGTACTTTATTAACTATAAACGACACAAAATATGGTTACGAGTAAATTAGCTGAGATCCGTTTCGCAGGAAACTAAATTTATGGTAAATGTAATTCACCGATCGATCACGCCTCAATCACTGATCGTTTCTTCAAAATCAAAGCATCGCCGAGGAAACGATTCTGTTATCCGTTCCAATATCCAATCATTGACTCTCGCTAATCAATTGAAAGAGCCTTTGAAAGGTATCTTGCGACGTTGCTCTCCAAAACGAAACGAGTGGACGCGATTTAGGGGACGGTTCAAAGGAAAACCATGACTCAGAGGCTCACAATCTTTGTATCTTTATCGTCGACTCCGGGGACATGCATCGAACGATAAAATCAGTCAGACCGGATTCTATCCTTTATCCAATACTGCCCTTTCAGCGTGCGGGGTAAAGTGTTCCACGCGAAGACAAAGAGAAGAAGTAAAAACGTACAGAAGGATAGGATTCGAGACAACGAAGAGAGAGCGATCGGTTTGCATCGATCGAGATCGGTCGACGAAAAAAATCGTTGCTCGTTGATCGGAGAACGAAGCATCGGCTGGTCAAGCCGAGTCTGAGTGGTGGTAAACACCGGTGGATGGAGAAGGGAAAGCAGGGGAAAAGGTAAAGGTCGAACGAGAGAAGCTCAAGTGGTTTCAGCCGGCTGGAGAAAATCGGAATCTATAAAACACCGGTACGCCCAATAAAACAACGTCCAATCCGGGACGAGATCAGGATCCACGATACCGGCGGATACCACCTACGCGTTCCGGAGTAACCGCATCGCATCAGCCCTGGAAACTCAGACACACCAGCGACGACTGCAACTCCGGGAAATTGGACGCGGGGGCGGTTTTACGTTTACATGGCGGCAGTAAAGTATTAAGAAGCCCTCCGTGGGATTTACACGGCTGTAAAGCCGCGGATGAGATACCGCTGCGCCTCGCTCTTGGTTTGCTGATGCTGCGGCTGAAAGGTCTTCCGGTGGTAGTCGACTGGTCGGATTGTATTGGCCGCGTCCGGGAGATTTATGCACAGTTTATGTCCGGGAAACGCAGTAATAATGAGTTTCTGGGTTTATTTCGGCTACCATTGCCGACACTGTTCTATTTTGATTTGTTAATTTCGGTATGACGAGTGACGGCTTCGTTTCCAGGCGAAAGTTATTTTGCCGATGATAGTGCGATGCGTGTCGAATTATAATTATTCCAGCAAGCTTTAAAAACTACGGATGTTGTATTAATAATTTAGATTTAATAATTACAATCAATGTTTAATTAGAAGGTTAATTATTTTAATAAAGGGAGAACACGCGAATCGGATGTAATCGTTATTACTTTCTACTTTGTTACAAGGCGCTTAATTATTTTTTAATACAAGGTGTGAGGTAGAAGTTTTGGTAGAAATTCAGAAGCAGCGCTGATAATCATATTCTATTATTCGTTTATAAATATTGTATGTATATTCGTTACGTTTTTCCCCTGATTTTATATCAAGATTAAGCTTAAGAATATTCTTGCTCGTTTAATGAACGAATGTCCCGTATGACCGATGACCGACGTGTTAATCCTGATTTATTTAACGAGTTCATACGAAATACAACACACTAGGGATCGAGTCTCTGTGCCGTATAATTTCAACGATATTAATTTCTAACCCTTTTAATTTTTCATTGAAACATCCTCTGTGCGTATTTAATATTTCAGATTCGAGTATTGATGAACCTGAGCGTAAAAATTAACTGTGTATATTTTTCTTTTTTTTTTTTTTTTTTAAATAAAAGCAAAGATCGAACGAGACTAGAATATACTTTCGTATTGTTTTAATCATGAAGAACAATTTAAACTATTAAGCACGATGCTTGCCGCAGTTCCGATAGTAATCGTGCCTCGGAGTTCTCAAAAATAATCATTTTCCCGCTTCGAATTTCCCAGTGACCTAAAAATATAGCGTTCAGAAAGAGCAACGACTGAGGAATACGGAGGATGATTAAAAAACTTCTCATACACCTTCTTTTATTTTTACCCTGCCCTTATTACGATGTGGGACCGAGCGTTATTTCGACGCCAAATTAAGAGATCTCGCCCGGCTACCTTTTACTTCTCATTCGTCATACTTTTCACCAGCGGCAGAGAAAAAATAAACAAAAAGATGCTCCGGAAGTCTATACCGTTGAAAAAGAAAAAGAAAAAAAAAATTCTACCTAACTATACGAGAAATTAAAAAATAAAATAACTATATACCAGAGAAAAGAAGTTATACACGCTGAGAATATTGGTGTATATTTTTTACGTTCGAACATGTACAAGATGAAATAGCCCTGTATCGAGGGGTTGGCATGGAAGAAGGAGTAGCAAACAATTCTGCCAAGCACTGAAATATAAGCGGGAAGGTCCGTTGCTTTCTAGAATGATGGCATTAAATATACATTTCGCGCCGGGGCCACTCTGTATAACTTCGAAACTCCTGCTTTGCCTTCGGAATTTCTATCCCTAACGCCTCTGCTCACCCTCGCGCTTCTTTCCTCCTTTCCCTTTTCTCGCTTGGCCTCGTCTACCGCGTTTCGAAGCCGACATCCCTCGACTCTGGGGGAAGTAGGCACTAGTCGTGTACAAGCTGTAACGCGGAGTTTATTGCAACGATGAATTTGGGATAAGACTCGGGCGAAATTTCAGTTTGATGAGGCTCTTCTGCGATGGCAGCCGCCGCATTCGAGAGACGGGTCTTCTCTCGTTCTACCTCTCCGGTGACAATCCTGCTTCTCGAATATGCGAGCTGAGAAAAAGAGAAGAACCCGGAGTCTCGTTTTGACCGTGAATTTATGCCTTTACATTTGTGTTCCCTTCCCTTTGGAATCTATTAACTTTGGAACGCCATGGATTATTTATTAGTGTCGTGGTTGGTAGATGTTTAATTAATTCGCATTCGCGATGAAAATTTCTTCCCGTGTGTTTGAATCAAAAATATTTGGAGAAGAATATATATGTTGGTTCATAATCAAACGTTGCTACTGGATAATTAATGTTTAAATTAATCTTCTTTAAATTTGTATACAATAATAGGAAGAAACTATTAAAATATTTTTTATCGTTAAGAAGCACTTGCTGTGTGCTGTTATATTGCAAGCATTAAAATGGTCAAAATTTCAGAATCGTGTAACTTTATCAAAAGTAATTTCGTATAGAGGCACGAACAATAAATTTAAAAAAGAAGCTTCGAAGGATTTCCAGGCTTGTACTTTTTTTTTTTCTTCCCTTTTACTTCGTCGGGTATTTAGACACGCGCGACGCTCTTCTCGGAAACTTGTAAATAAAATGGATTACAGTGCTGCACGAGTGCTCGTAGAGCCGGCGCTAACGCAGTTTTAAATCCGTTCCGCGGATAATCACGACGAAGCCAGCACCAACCGGGTTGCGCCGCGAAAGAGAAAAGACAAACAAAATTTCATGAAAGTTGCGATGAAAAATTCTCACGGTTCCGTTCGTGGAATCCTCCTTATCCTGGCTTTTTCGTTTTTCCCCTCAAGCGAACTTGTTTACACTTCCCATTTTCCTGATTTTTCGTTTTCGCCTCTCGCGCTTTGCCGAAATAAATTCGTTCGTTGAACGACGACCTTAAGGAGTCCCAGACTCCGTTACCGCTACGATGGCTTAATACTCTTTCTTTTTCGAACGATAAATCGAAAGAAAACTTTCGCGTACAGCTTTGTTCCTCGCGTTCATTACACTTCCTCTGCTTTTAATACCGTGCCGTCGTTGAAGAAAAATAGAGGGCAAACGTGTCGAAGCGGAGCGTGGCGACGTTCGTTTGATCGCGCTTGAGTTTGTCTTCGCGAAGATTTCTCTTCTCGCTCTGCACGCAACACCGAGAAATCGAGAGTGTAAAAAGTTTCTGGGGGCGCAGTTGCAGTGGCGGCTAGGCGAACCGTTTCGAGTAAGAAGAAGAAAAAAAGAAAAGTATAGAGACGAGAAAAGAGGGAAAGAATACATCTTAGAAGTAGATAGTGGAAAGGGATAGAGAAAGAGAGGAGTACGGGAAGAAAAAATTACGAGACTGGACGATGGTAAGATTTCTACGAACACCGAGTCTGCGGAGAAGAAACTCTTTCTAATCCTTCCTTCGTTGTCGAGCAAACATTGAAATTGTAAACACAGAGAAACCTCGCTGGACGTTGCCTAGAAAGCTCACACTAGATGGTACTCGAAGATGCCGGTAATTGGAGCTTACGAAACGATTCTATTATCCGAAGAAGTAACTGTCAACTATTTCTATCTCTTTCCTCAACCATGGTACACTCGTTGCTTAGCGTTACCCAGCGTCTCGTCTGTGGAGTTACACCAAGTTCAAGTTGCTCATTCCATTTCTCCTCGCTTGTTTCACCCAAGTCAGCTTTTCTCTCTCTCTCTCTCTTTTCGTTTGTGTTTGTTCTTCACTTTGCACCGCNAGAGTGTAAAAAGTTTCTGGGGGCGCAGTTGCAGTGGCGGCTAGGCGAACCGTTTCGAGTAAGAAGAAGAAAAAAAGAAAAGTATAGAGACGAGAAAAGAGGGAAAGAATACATCTTAGAAGTAGATAGTGGAAAGGGATAGAGAAAGAGAGGAGTACGGGAAGAAAAAATTACGAGACTGGACGATGGTAAGATTTCTACGAACACCGAGTCTGCGGAGAAGAAACTCTTTCTAATCCTTCCTTCGTTGTCGAGCAAACATTGAAATTGTAAACACAGAGAAACCTCGCTGGACGTTGCCTAGAAAGCTCACACTAGATGGTACTCGAAGATGCCGGTAATTGGAGCTTACGAAACGATTCTATTATCCGAAGAAGTAACTGTCAACTATTTCTATCTCTTTCCTCAACCATGGTACACTCGTTGCTTAGCGTTACCCAGCGTCTCGTCTGTGGAGTTACACCAAGTTCAAGTTGCTCATTCCATTTCTCCTCGCTTGTTTCGCCCAAGTCAGCTTTTCTCTCTCTCTCTCTCTCTCTTTTCGTTTGTGTTTGTTGTTCACTTTGCACCGCCTTCGCGATTCTATCGCTACTTAACAGCTTAACTTTTTAATTACCACCGTGACTCTTGTTTATCGTCGCTTTGTTTCTTGTTTTCCTCGCCTTTCACTTCGAACCCTCTCTTTCCTTCGCTGTCTGCTCGTTCTCTGTCGTTCGCAGGTTGCTCGTCTCGTTTTCGAAGGCCGACTGAAACTCCCAGCACTCGAGCCGCGCTAACGAGCCTCGAATCGGCCGAAAGGCGCGACACGCCGCTGCTATAAGTACAAACAGTACGCGCGAGGAGGCAAGAGGAGAGGCGAGAACAAAAAGAGAATACGAAAGGGAGAAGGATCGGTGCATTGCGCGGCGCGAACGAACCTCGAGTACCCTCTCGCGTAAATTTATGGCGAAAGTGTTCAAATAGCCATACAACCCCTGCCTACGTCGCACCGGCTGCGTCCTTGTCGACGTCGCCGTCGTTGTCGTCGTCGTTCTCGTTGTCGCGCAAAATGCCTCGCTCCAGACCGCTACTAAACGGCGAAACCGGGAGAAAAAAGGAGCACCCGACGGACCGCTTGAGCACGAGCCGAAGCGTGATAATCCGTAATTGTTCCGTGCTTATTGGCGGACGAGATTGGGTTTTCTACGAAATTTATTATCGCGTCGGTGTCGCGTTGCTCGATATTAATATTTTTCAACGTTAGTGGAACTGTAACCGTATAAAAGGTAGTAATAAACGTTTTGTTTATTAACGAGTATAGTTACAGATAATGTTATTAATAATTTGTATAAATCTCATCCGTCTAATTCTGAATAATTAATTCTCCCAGATTGAAACAGCAAATAAAACGATTACGATTTCTTCAAAGAGATTCTTCTTGTCGCCATCTTTTAACAATCAATAAAGTACGTAAGCTTGGTAACTTTTTCTTACGACGCTACTTTCTCCTCGGCTAAGTTAAATATCGAGTAATTCGCGGGAACAAGAACCAGCGGCACGAGTCCCCTTTCATTGTTAAAATCCACGTCACTGCTACAATTCATTTCGAGCACAGTTCCGGGTAATTTGTCGAGATATATTGCGCGAACGAGTTCGTCATTCGCGAAATCTAGTCGATAATTTGTTATCTGCGCGTCGTGGACGCTTGCCCTCGCGAACTCTAATGTTCTGGAACTTTGGTCGTTAGGTGTTTCTTCTACATCATTGACTTCCTGTAATTGGTACAGATGACGCAAAGGATTCTCCCGTCTCTTACATCCCCAGATTACGAAACTTCGATCCTGGAAACGGCTCGGTGGACGCTGGAGATTAGAATCGTGAACGATAGAATATGACAGAAATTATAGTTGAAGCGTAAATAGGATAACTTTGAAATAGGGTGATGTTATTTTAACAGTGAATATGGATATTGGAGTTTATTCTCTCGTGTCAGTCTTAATTGCCAGTCTCCCTTATCTTAGGATAAAAACAAGAGTTCTGAAATTTACTTTTAAATTTAATACTAGTAATACTATGATTTATAATATTCACAGGAATATTGTAATTATTGGCTTCTAGAACATTGAAATGGTATCGGTTTACAGATTATGATACTATTAATATTCATCAAGAATTGGGTTAATTGAAATTGAAATTGGAGTATTATTGTCCACAGTTATGTAGATAATCATTTATACGGTTTGATGTAACGAATAAATGGCAAGCAGTTACGAATTCGTTACACTTTCTCAAATGGCTCCATAACCTTACTCGTACAAATGAACATTGCATTTTAATACTCTCGTACCAGTTAAATGCTCGTAGCTTCTCGTACGAAATGTATCCAGTTTGTATCGTCATTTTAACTTTGCACGAAGCACCCTTTTCCCCGGTTAGAATATAATTGTACCCTGTTCTCTCTGACAATGCTCGAAGCTATTCACGGATCAACGTTTGATCGATGACGGCGTGCCATCGGTATGCATTGGGGTTGACTTTCGAAAAGCTCTGGACGACCTTTTTCACCGTGCAGATAGTTTTCGCGTCGGTGGCGTAAGAAGTAAATCACAAAAATTGGAATCCACGATATCGGATTGAAATCAATATTGAATGCAGATTGAATCCCGGTTTTTCGCTCCTTTTACCTCCTCCTCTCATTCTCTTATCCTGTTTCTCCCTTCGATGCGCGCACACGATGTGCGTGTAACCTACCATCCACTCTGTTTCTCCATTTTCAGCTCTTCCTGCCACACTTCCTTTCTGTCTCTATCTTTCACGTAGGATCGCAGAAAGGCGCGAAAGAGTGACGGCTTCCATTAAGAAAAAGTGACTTACGGTGGCGATCGACAACGAAAGGCACTTTTCGGTTCCGTCGGCCCTGTTCGCAAAAATTTTATGCGTACGATCAGTGTCTATGCGCGCATTACTGCAAGATCGGAAAATATTACCGTTGCGTTTAACCTGAATATTTAATGCTCGGCGCGAGAAATATCAGAGAGATCGTTTCACCCGTGCGAGTATAATTGAAAAACACAGGAAAATAGTCCGACTTTAACTCTCGTATCAACTCTTGTTTTCCTATGGCGAGTTATTAGCATATAGCGCACGTAACGGCAAGAAACGATTCTATCTTCTAACAGCTCACTGCCTGGCGTTACTATTTGATGAGATAAAAAGCGCCGCGGTGGCTCAGTCCGATGAATTTTTAACGCAGACTCCCAGGTACCATTACGGGCCTTGAATTTCGAAGGTTAGGGAGTGTCGATACCCCTGAGAAAACCGTGGGTCTTTGGTGCTTCAATAATTTAGCACGGTAAATTGTACCGGTCGCCGTATAGATTGATGTTCCACTTTTTTTTTTTACTTCCGTTCGAAGTGTCATTCGTAAAAGACGATGGTTGCGTAAATATTTCATACCACCTCTGACCATGAACGTGGTTCGATTTCACTTTTATACAATTATTGCCCATTCCGGGTGTAAATGAGTTCACCTCTCCGTGGAATGATTTATCAGATGGAGGGAAAGATCATTACGCTTTCATGCCAGCTATACCCAACACGAATGGAATTGAATTCTAGCTTTCGTTTTCCGTTGTTTCTTATTTTTAAAATCGTTTTTTATCGGTAATATATTTCTTGCTTCCTTTGCATGCGATAAATTTTCTTCTAATTGTTGGTAAAAATTTTTTATATAGAATAACATATACAAAATAACTAACTCTCGTATAAACTAGTTACACGAAACAAACAATCCAAGAATAAAGTTAATGCCACTGATAGGATTTTTACCACTGTCGTTAAAAGGTTCGAAACCAAGATAAAAATCCTCAACTTTTTTTTTCAAGGATTTAATCTACTTTATCCGGTGCTACAGAAATCACAGAACTTCCATTATTTACTCTTTCATCAAAGCTTTCAGGCTTCGAAACGCAAAACAATCCCTCGAGGGGTGATCTCGTTACGATCAATTTCGCGTTTGAAAAGGAAGCCAATCAAGAGACACTCGGGCGCGGTAAAGGGACCAGTGGTTCCGTTTCACCAAGATTAATCAAAAACCATCGCGTGTCTTAGAGATCAAGACTTTCGGCTAACGATTCTTGCCTCGCTATTAGGCCGAGGAATTTGCAGACGCGCTGCAGCGTCGCGGCGATGATTAAACCGTCGAAACAAGAGCGAGGAAACGAAACGGAGAGCGCGAAGGAAGACGAATGGAACGAAGGAGCAACGAGTTCGCCAGAGTTTAACGACGGGATGACAACCTCTGGGCGTTCTACTCGCGACATCATTGCCTCGCCAAGAGCTTAATCAAGCCGGATGCCGAAAGTCTAAAGCCACCCCTCTGATGCACTCACCGTTAGCTAGCGCAGACCTCTTGAATAGAAGTTAGAGCAGACGGCAGGGAACCGTGTCTGATTCGAAGACGTAGAGACGGCAAAGCAACGAGCTTTGGTCCGAAGTGGGACACGGGTGGTGATTACATGTGGACACTCTGCTCTCGATGTCGCCCAAAGTCCTCACCTCTGCTACATAATCAGGCCGCCTTTCTTGCAGCCGGTTGCACCTTTTGCAGACAATCCTCTCCGCCTTGATCCACTCGCCGAAAAGACACCGTCCGCTTGGTCGTGATTACGCGAGGCCCGCTGCCTGCTAAGAGTCTGATCAATTTTTTTTTCTTCTTTTTTTTTTTTTTTTCTTCTTTTGCTTTCGGCTGTGTGTGACCTAGTTTGAGAGGTTCAAGAGGAATCTTGATTCAGATTTGAGTGATGATGAATTTTAGGAAATGTATAAAGTGGGATAATGTATACTTGAAGCGTCGTGTTGATGTTTACTTTTTTTTTTTTTGTGTTGTTTTTAAATGGGGAATATAAATGTAAAGCAATTTAATTATGCAAATTAAGAATTGAACAGAAACATGTTGAGCTTTTCGTTTAAAGATATGAAGTAGTTTAATTCTTATATCATTTATAGAATACTTATCGAAAATCTTATTTAGTTTTAGCTTAATAAAAACTCCATTACATCGATTAATTAAAATAGCAAAATTTTCAGTCAAAATGGAGCAGAAAGAACGCGAAGAACATACAACACGCGTCTGAGACATTATGCGCCGGTGCCGTAGGTAAAATATATTTCGTCGTTAAGAAAACTCTTTGTCTTTGATGCCATGGCTCCGCAAGAGAATCTACAAAGGCCTCGACCTATTTTCCAGCCGCACTTTTCGTTCCTTTTGTTTCCTAACGGCTAAATGAGGAAGTGGCGTAGTCTAATGAAATGCAAAGATGCATCATTTGTATAGGCACGGGTAAGAGAAGCAAGGATGCTTTGAAAAAATATGTAAACATCAGACGCGATTGGTCAAGCGTGAACCTAAAATATGTAACACTAAACATAAAATTACAGTAGAACTACGTTTGCTGGAATGAAATTTCTTACAACACCAAATTCTTTCAAGCAAATCAAAAATCTTTTTTCCCGTCCCAACATATTTCCCTGACAAAGAAATCTAGAAGAATACGAGAAAAAATTCGCTAAAAATGGACGAGAAAATAACAATCCACACGTACCTTAATGAAATTCTCGGAATATCCGCTCGAATATCTGCTCCCGTAATCTTACGCTCGAGACTCGACGCCTTTTACAAGTTGTCTGTCTATGTCGCAACATTTCGGCATACGGCTACGATGGAGGGTGGAAACGCGGTTGTACGGTCTCAAAATGGAAGCGTCAACGACTTTCACCGTCTGTAAGACGACGGGCAGACTGCTTCCTCGTAGACTGCTTACCGAGCATGTAAACGTGGCTCGGGAATCCCTGTGGTCCCACTCTCTATCGCCGTCGACTTTTCTGCCTGCAACGAATCCGCTGAAACCTGGTTCCCTTCGCGAAGCGGAGGGTCGGGGTAGGCAACCGACGTGCAGAGAGACGGCAGATATTTCTGTTCAATAGTCGGTGTACCGTGGCCGGTAATGGAAGTCGAGGCGTTTGCATGCCGCAAGGCACGTCGGTGCCGTAAAGTTAACGGCATCGTAGGCGACGCGATAAAATGATGCACCTCAGCCGACTGACAATATTATTGCCAGTGTCCACCTGTGGTCTGGTGAGATCGGCAACCTGATTCAACCTTGGGTTCCCCTATCGTGTACGTAATGTACGGTTTGAGCATAGTTGTTTGGTTTGAACAGGGGTGGGATGGTGAAATTGTATGTCTTTGGTTGTTAATAAGTTATCCGTGTGTCATGAGATGTTTGGTATATTTTAGTGTTTGGCAATTTTTTGATCGTCAATTAACTGTGGAGGAAAGTTGTAAAAATTTGTTTCGAAACGACTCCCTTTGAATAATTCCTCAAAGTTAAATTGCAGTTTGTACTTCGTAAAGGATCAATTCGAAACAGAAAGTGTTTTATCGGTAATCGTAACCGGATATTCGTGACAAGAATATTTCGTTTTCACTTCGCAGAAATTTTATCAACGAAGTTTGGTACAACTTCGGAATCTTCACAAATAGTATTCCGAAGGATAGAAAATCATTAATTCTGTTATCACATTCCTCTTTCTGAACTAGACAACTATACGTTTAAGTTGGACACACATAGTAGGTATAGTAGGTACTATCCTGGTAACTTGCACCTGTTCTCTCCTTTTCCTCCCTCTCTCCCTTTCTCTCTCTCTCTCTCTCCCTCAGTTTCTCTTCCTCCTTCTTCGTCTGAAGTTCTCCGTGTCCCTTGGTCTCCGTCTGCTTGCTCGAGAACTTTCTGCTGCTCTTTAGTGAATTAAGGACTGGAGAACATAGCCTTTAATCAGAAACCGAGCGAGATTAAGGTGCGTTCCCATTTCGCGAGCTCGTTAACGGGTCCCTGGTAATACGAGAGGTTCGTTAGAAAAACGACGTAGAAGGAAGTCTGATATCGGGGTTGTAATCTGAAATTGAACCGTTAGACGAATCATCGGTCTCGCTTATTCTAGCATCGTTCTTTCTTTGCTTACGTGACTACGAGATCTGTGATCGATACTAAACGGTGACTGCTTTTTCGTGATCAAGTTCGCGTTTAACCTCTTGTTTTATAAAATGAAGTCAGGTTCGCGTTACGCGTTATGGCCGAAACGTGATCAATGAGAGGTATATTCGCGATAAAATTTAATTTAAATCGTTTTGAAATCGATGTCTATTCAGCACCGGTTAACGCATTGTAAACGGATGACGAGGTATCTCGTGTTTTGTATTTCATGTCCTATAAAGATAAAAATGCAAACGACATCGAATCAAATATTATTTTTAAATATAATTGCTTTGACTCGAAGTTTAAATTAAGATGTATATTTAGAATACAAATATCTACCAAAGGTATACCAGTACAAGTTTATTCGATCGTAACTTTATCGATAAGATTTGCGAAAATATGCCCTGTCCTCGATGTGTTAATATTTCATTTCTGCATTCTTGATCAGATATGCAAGCTGTATTAAATTAAGAGCTGTATCGAAGTAGTTTCCTCGGATATTTTAATTGTTAATGAACTTTTTATCTTTTTCAGTTTGATCATGAAAAAGAGAAAAGCAAAGTTTATGCAACGCTCCGCGGTGATTAAGTTACATTTCCGAGGACAGTACAACGCGTTGGTTACTAATATTAACTGAACGTAATGGCGGGAAAATTTTACGAGTTACATAAACTTTTATGTTGGCCGGCTCGCAGTGGGTAATGGAAAAACGTCGCGAGTTGGATCCGGTATTAGATTCTACGACTCATTTACCCAAAACAATTTACCGTTGCCATAGCTCATAAATGAACGTTCTTAATTAACGACACGCAGTTGGCGTGTGTGAGTGAAATCATGATGTTTTACGATTTCAGTCATACTCGAAAATAATGATAGAAACATTTTATGCTTCTGCGTGTTGCGCCGAAACTTTGCCTTGAAATTTCATTCCAATTTATCGATTTGTATCGATACAACATATATTGCTCGTTCTGATAAGCAAAATACAAGCACACGTCTTTAAACTATACGAACTTTTCTCTCAAATTACCCTGTTTCATTTTTTTTTCTTTTCTTTTTCACTCTCACGACAGATAGAGTGTACGTATCCCAAGATTAAGCCATCAATTACAAAAACATAGCGTATAATCACTGCCAAAGAGACTCTTCGCGCCCGTATCAAACGAAACGCGAAAGAACAACACAAACAAGCTACAAAGTGAACCCTTCAATGGATTAATGACCCTAACGCGGGCTTTCTTCATCGAGACGAGGTACATCGCCGCCCCGTCGTCGCACCCTTTCCATGTAGCCAATACCATTAACATGTTTCATTTCACCCGACCCTTCGACGCGCGTAAAAAAGAGAAGAGAAAATAAAAAGGTGGTGGAAGAAAAACTCGGGCAAAGCCTCATCCTCGGTCTTCGCTTCGTTCTTCCTTTCAAAGATACTTCCACCCACACCTCTATCCCGCTTCTCCATTTTCCGATTCCCTGGCAGCTCAGCTATTTCTAACTCACGCACACCGACAAATAGTAATGATTAGTGTAACGAGGAGATCCTTGGCTGGCTTACAGTTAAGTGCGGATACCGGAAATGGCTCCGCTTTTAATTACCGGCGAGCCGGTGTGTGCATCGCGGCCTTAATGCACCGAGCTGCTTAACGTGTAATACGTTGTTATCAAGGGCCACGCGCAGCTGTACCGGTGTCTGGGATCGTTAAATGATTTTAACGGGCCAACCGGTGGAATTTACACGAGGTAATCGCGACCGTTTGCGCCCCCTTCGAATACTTTCTGCTGGGAGATGGACGACATCGGGAAAGAGAAGGTGGGTTGTTTCGAGAGTTAGGAGAACGTGTAGCTACGATATTGGTTCGTTTAGATGGTGCAAGGTGGTTTTGGCTACCCGTTAAACGGTAAAAATAAAAGCTCGCGTAGAAGGGAATTAACGATATGTGACTTTGTTCTTTTTATTGGAGAGTTTTCGTAGAAAGCAATTTATTACGACAAAATTACAACATTGATTACGGTCGATTATTTATGATACACCAATTAGAAACCGTATCAAACGTATCAAATCATGAAAATATCGGTACGGAGGAAAATGATGTATGATATAAATATATAATTTCGAAAATACAGTAGATCTCCCTAAATGTAACAGATAATCGGTCTTAGCTAATTGTTAGAATCAATGTTGAAATGATAGTTAAATGGAAGAGTGATCACGAACACATCAAACGAGAACAGGGTACGAGGTGTATTCAGTTATTACTTAGCGGTCGTTTTGCATAGGAAATGCGAGGCGTATATCAGTGACTTCGAGATGAACTAGTTCTCCAGCCACGTGCTCGGTATTCCGAGAATAATTGTACCGAGCTAGCGAAGGTAACATAGTTCTTAAGTAGATTAGCTTTATACGTGGCCGCCCGGTTAGATCTCCGAAAATTATTATCTCAGTAACATACCTCCTTTTATAAATATTTCCCGAACGTTAAGTTTCTCGAACGTGTATGGATCAGCCTTTCTTATCTACTAATTTACAGCTTTTTCGCATAAATTGTAGACTGAAAGAACTCTACTTGGTAAATGTCTATGATTAAAACCTTACTAATAGTATTTTTAACTACTTATAAAAACCATCATCACAGTATTTGTTTTACAGTCTTTACAACAGAAATTAATCGCATATCTGGCATCTGATAATTATACAAGAGTAACTCCAGATTGCGATATAAACGAATAAACGATCCAATCTTCTTTGGTCCACAAAGAAATAACTTCATCAACGTTATAATTCAAATAATCACATACCTTACAATTGAGCCAACCTTTCAACGCACCAATCACCAACAATCATACATAAACGAAAGATCATTTTCTTACGAAACGATCATGCAAAGCGCTATCAACGCGTGGACTACTATGAAGTCCACGAATGAACAGTCTCGTTGCAATCTTTATCGCTAGTCGAACATTTCAAAGAGTTTGTTAGACTCTTTGGAAACCATTTTGAGTGATACGTGTGCTTCGTTTCTCCAGGAAAACACGCGTCGCCCCATGCATAAAATTAACGTTACCAACCGAAGTGAAAACGCAGACAACAGAGGCTACTGCACGACTGCTTGAAGAACAAAACCTGTACGCGCAATTCTACGCTCGTTCGAGCGCAATCGTGTAATCGTACAATCGCGAATGGCTGACGCGCGCGCGCGCGTTCTCCTCTATTTAGACACTGCAAGTTTGCAGGTGATTACGTATTCGTATGCGTGCGCGTCCACCTGTGCACCCCTTGTTCCGCGTGCAGGTGCGTGATTCGCGACAGTGGTACGCTCGTGTTTGTGCACGATTATATATTCGAACGCACACGCGTGCACGCGGCTACGTATACGCTGCCGTGGCGCGTGCGGGTGTTTACGAACAAGCGTGTTTGTGGACGTACGCGTGTGATTACCCGATGTCGCGGGTGTGCGGCTGCGATCGAACGTTTCCGTGATTGTTATATGTTGGATTGGTATTGTTGAGGTGACAGCTTGACTGGTTCAATGTGGACAGCTCTGTATGATATAATATACGTATGTACGCGATGTTAAGATATTTCGATCTCATTGAAGACACGGTTCTATGATCATTTTGCAATTATTTTTTACCTGTCTTTCGAAATTAAGCGCGCAAGTTTTAATTAAGTATAAAATATGAAACGGGTAATATTTTGTGGAATATTGTAATATTTTAAAGTAAAGATATTGTTTTTTGGTGATTGTTTTGTTATTTATTTTTCTGTTTGAAATTTCGTAAATTTTAATTGCCATTTCCAATTGCACTGCATTTTGTATCTTTGACTTTTAAAAATTTTAATTATATTTTTTATAGGTTTCTCGATGTTGATTTATTTTCGTTGTATCAGTTAGCTTTGTTGCTCGCTTTTAAAATATCATTGCTGAGTATTTGATAAAATCTTATTTTCTGGGACGAGTAGTAAAGGCATTTCAGTCGGACAAGAAAATTATGTATGGTGTAAGTCCCTTGTTTCCAATTAATATATTCTGCTGGTACATGACGAACATGCCAATGATGTGGTGTGTCACAAAGCGTTGCATGTTTGCGGTGTATTTAAGAATTGTACGTTTAATAGCCTCAGGTCAAGGAAAACAGAAGGTACTAATTACCTGCAAACGAGGAGTTCTATTTTCACTTTAAGAAACCCATTTTCCACAGAAGAAACGCAGCTATGCAAGAAATAATATTTCTGTCCAAGCGAAATCCAATTACAGAACGTTTTCCAGTTTAATTGTAAAAATTCAAGATTTTAAGGAAAAATGTTTAACGTACTTATTCTCCGTGAATAAAATAATTCGCAAATTTACATTGTGAATATAGAAACTCTTCTACAAGTCAAAAGTAAATTTACTTTATCTCGAGTCTGTCTGACACGACCTCATTTCACTTGCGAGAAGTTCAATAAGATACCTAATTTAACAGTTAATAGTTATACTACCTCTGTCAGATATTTATCTATTGTTCGCTTATTAAAAACTTAGAAGAAGTCAGAAAAAAAAACAAATTAATAAAGAATTATAAAATAAAGAGCTACCAATTGAAAGAAGTTTTACACGAATGTTTAAGAAACAAAATTTAACGATATCAAACGAAACAAATTTGAATAATTTTCCTTTAGATCGGAGCGTAAAGTTGGTCTTTACACGGTCGAAAATGTTCCTCGGATGTTCTCGATGCACCCAGGCAATCGCAATCGCAGCGAATATCGAGAGGGTTCGAATCGAGGCGCGTAAATCGAGCTCCGTGAGTCTGTTCGAGTTGCGCGATCCGCGAAGTTTCAGCGTCCGGAAGCTCGTAGAATAGAATTTCTCGCAGGAATTCCATTTTACACGGCAGTTGCCGCGAGCCAGACGATTCGATTCCGTTCGAGGCGATTCATTCTACCTCCAGTCCGAACAAATAATTTTCCACGCTCGCCAAAAACCTATCGCGAGATCAAATACCACAAATTGTCTCCAACGTGTGTGACATCGCAAAAACGCAATTTATCGCAGCACTCGGAGAACGTGTAATTTTTCTGGTTGAACTCATTTTTCTTGTCCCGCTGCTTTCGATATATTATATCGAACTTCGTTTTATCGAACTGTATTGCATTTTATTGTATTTGCATCTTTGGTTTTGTTACTATTTAACTGTTAGTTTCAAAGGATAGAAATATTTCGATCGAGTGTTCCGATTTGTAGAAGTATTTTCTGCAACAAATTTATGTACAATTATTCAATTCGAAACTTGAATAATAAATTTTCTTCGCCTGTATCGACGACAACTGAACATCTGAATATTTTCTGGAGTTTTTATTTTCGTAGATATTGACCTTCTTTCGTCACTCGATTCGACTAGATTTATTTTACACGATATCTAAAGTTTATTTTATTATATGTATACAAGAAAACTTCTTGCCAATCGTAAGAAGTTTTATATTAGATTTTTCGATAGGTACAAAAAAGGAGGCCAAGTCGACCCAGAGAAAAGTTATAGTATTTCTACAATTGTTACGGATACTCTAAGGATCCTTCTCAGTCCCTCAAATTTAGTTATCCTCATACTTCAACATACGATACTATTATATTGACAATTGTTCACGGATAGTTCTCGAAAACCTCTGCAATACATTTACAAAAATATCCGATACATCAACCACGTAACTACCTATTATTTTTCCAAGTGTTCTCAACAAAGGATATCGTTCTACTGAAATATTTAAATTCACAACCCCGCAGGTTCGATTCAGCTTTACAGTGTCACAATTAATAATTATCTCCATCGATATAAATTGCCGTTGAAAAATAGAGATAATCCTCTAAAAATTCATTCAAACACATGAAATCCAGGCGCATCGCATTATTTCCCCGTCTCGAGTGCATCCCCGTTACTGTCCTCCGCATCGGCCGAATAAATATCACGGCACGGTCACGTGCGCAAGCAAAAACAATTCTTTCGTTAATTTATTAGCCGTAGATCACTGTCACCGGACGCTGTTTCGGGTTTCCCCCGGGTCTCTGGGCTAGGACAATTTCGAGGATCAACGCGGTTTCTGGCCGTGACACTAGCGGGGAGCGGCACGCGACGTCCGCAGGAGATCGATCGTTAAGGGCAACGCGTTTCGGACGATTGACCGTGCAAACGAACCACTTCCTTTTCCGGATCGTGTCTACGACCTCTGGCACACGGGACGCTCCGGTTGAATGGGAGACACTGAACGAGGGGTTGTCCTTCTGAGGCGTCGAAATCTATGGCCAAACGATCTACGAATCGCGATTTCCGTTTTTATAAATTATGTTACGGAATCGCGACTAGATTTGTTCGGTTTTGCAACATTAATCGATCGCGTTTCGAATATTCTTCGGTTTATAATATTTTCGTTTATGCGAATATAAAATCTATATGTTGATGGCCTAATATCTTGATTAAATATCGAACAGTTTATTTTCCGATAGTGAAAGAAGATTTTTCTGTTCTATTTTTTGTGACAGATGAACGACATTTATTTTAAGAGTGTTTATGACTGGAAACAGTGGAGGAATGAAACAGACATGAAATTTATATAAAATTCTCGCGATGCTAAGAATAAGTTCTGACTGATAGGTTTGTAAATAAGAAGCTAAAGCGGAATCTCGATAGAAAATATAAATTCGAATAAAAGTTTAACAAACATTCTGACGTCATAGTTTATTCGAGTATCGTACGTACCGACATTTATTTTAGTTTAATAGCCGTTGAAATTTTTAAGAAACCTTTCGAGCGAAGATTTCGAATTTAATATTTCACTTTTCCGAACGTTGGAATATTTTAATTTTACTTGAAACACGTACAAATATATTTCACAATTTGCTAATACATTTCACAGTAATTAAAAGTACGATCTCTAATTAAGATATAGAACCAAGCTGTATTCATGTTTCATATTAATACGAAAGAGTTCGCTAGGACAGTCGTATGAGGAAGAATGATTTCAAAAAACCCTCTTTACTAAAACTTGCTCTTTCTAAAGTCGCTAGACTATGTACTTTTCGTCTTTAAGAAGGCTCATCGCCACCGACATACGCGCACACGGGCATTCGCAGACAGTACTTAGTCTTTCCAATGTACACCTAGACTTCTAAACTTCCAACTTTCAAACGAAATATAACATTCTTAAGAATTCTTCGATTCTACGTATTTCTTACGTCTAGTTACCGGTATCTGCAAACTTCCGAGTATAAATAAATCCTGAAAAATATATTTCAAACATTAATTACTTTCTCCGGAATAAATAAAATGTTTTTTTTTAAGTTGCAACTTTCCTTGAATTAATATTTTTCGATAAAAATATGTTGCATCCAATCACGCAACTCATGCATAAAACATCGATAAACCAAACTTAACGATATTACATAACCCCTTTACTCTCTCCCTGCACAAAAAATCACGTCGCGACAAAACTGGAACGACCAAGTAGAACTCCATTGGCAACAAATGTGTTAATAGCTCAAGACGGACCCAGCAACTTCCGTTCGAATCGAGAGCGAAACATCAAAGAGCATCGCTCTCTTTCACAGGTAAAGACACATCGTCGGACCTGATACCCGTCCTCTTAGCTTTTTCTATTCCTTGGCTCCGTCTGTTGACCTTATTCCGGCCGACACATTCGCAGGGAGCTTTGGAAAGGCTGGTGCCACGGCATCCGTCTGCCACGGTGTCGCCATCCGCACAATGATACGAGTGCAGCCTCTTCTTCGCGCTCGCGAAACGTCGAGCATGCACTCGTGACGCCTCTTCGCGTTGTGTAAGGTCGGCCGTGTCGAGCGGTAGACGGCTGCAAGAATGGCGAAGTGGAAAGGTGTGGAAGGGAAGTAAGACGAAGGCTAGGAAGCAGGGAGCCAACGAGGCGAACGAACGTCAAACGAACGAATGTAAGAATGCGAGTTCCAGCCGAAGAGATCTCCAGTCTCTGCCTCGAATGACTCGTAATTATAGCGGTCGTCTTCGAAATAGAATTCTCTGGTTTTCTATGCGACGTTTCCCACCGAGTCATTCAGCGACCGTGTTCCGGAGAACGACTCATTTTCCCTGGTCTCGTCGACTGAATCTCTTATCGACCGAGCTTCACCTCCGAGGCCGGAGGAACGTGGCGTAAAATGGACGAGCAAACGAAGTTTAAAAGTATATTGCGTCAAGTGTGCGTTGTTAATTGAGTTTCCCCGAGGGTCGTTTGATATTTGTGTTTCTTAATGAACGTCCAATTTCTGGCTGGCCCATCGAGTCACGGGATTTAATCTCGGACAGCTTCAATGGTTCTCTTCGTATTGCGACATGAATGTTACAGCGTTCAGCTTCTGGCTAGTGTGAAAATTCGTACCATTTATTGACCCAAGATTTTGAACCAAGAGTTAATGAGTAGAAGCGCTCGTTTCAGATTGAATATACCCATCGGTGTGAATTAAAGTACGTTTACTTAGCGATTAAAAAATTTGCGAAATTTGGTTTCACGTTGGAGCGCATTTCATTACGATTGAAGGTAACTTTTTCATTTTTCTTTTTCTTTTCTTCTGTTACAGAGAGACGCCCTTAATCTGGAGCCCAGCAACGTGGCAAATTGTGTGTCCAAAGGGAAATCAGAGGTGAATTATTTCTTCGTTTCATTATCGCGTTTATCGACCCCGCTCGTGCTGCTTATTGACAGAATTTTAATATCGGCGTAATCTGATTAAAGCATCGCTTAAAATATAAACTCGGAGGTGGCGTAATTACGGAAATGTGGAATGAAACGGCTCGAGGATGGGGAAAAGGACGAAAGAGAAGAGCGGGAAAAAATGAAATTTCGTAAACAGCCTCGATCGTAAAAGGAAAAGGAATAAACCACGGTTTCTTTAGATTTGCTTGACAAAGGGAAAGAAGCGGAAAGAAGTGCGGTTTCTATGGGCTTTGATGAATCCAATGGTACATACCGTTTGTGTTAAAAAGAAAGAGCGTATCGATAATCCGTAACTGAACGCGAATTAACGGTATAATTAAAAATAGATGGAAAAAGAAGAAGGTTCCCTTGAAATTGCCTACGATATTTTAAATATAAAAACGGTCGCACGCGGGATCGTTTATTCATTCTTTGCGAGCAAAGGTAATTCGAGTTCATTTGAAGGCACTGTAATGCAATCCTTTCGTTACTTCTTGTTGTTCTTCGTTTTACATGTAAAATAAATGGATCGTGAATAAGAGACAAAGAGGGAAGAAGAGAGAAAAAGAGGTGATATCCCGTTTAATGGACCTTGCGTTTCAATTCTATGACTGCGGAATGTATTTCGACGAAATTTGATATTGAACAGATTCGTTAAAACCTGTCAACGAGCTGCACAACTTTTACTGAAACGAAATAATGGAAACAACTTTAGACGAAAATGTTTTCCTGTTCGAGGCATTCGTTTTATGGAGTATCGATCGGCCGCGTTGACGTTGCTTTAATTGAGAACGGATTCATTCGTCTGATGACGTTTCCAATTTGGCGGTGATAATGTTTCCATATAGCGATAATTTTCAGCGAGATAGAAGACAGCGACCCCACTCACGCTAATTGGCCATTTTTCAACAATACATATTTGTACCCGAACATCGTTACCACTTACTTTATTGAATTCGTAGTGTACGGTATTTTAAAACTAATTGTACAAGATGAATTGTGAACATCTGTTTCGTTTCTAAGTTTCGCAAAATCAATTCATAAATCTAGTTATTGCTCGCGTCGAGTACAATAATGCTGCAAAGTAGTCTGTTTTAAATCAAAGTATCGGATCATATTGCAGCGATATTCGAATTTTTTTTTTTTTTTTTTTTTTTTTTTTTTTTTCTTTTTTTTTTTT
>SMSQ01001383.1:0-14054 GCA_019453375.1 Ctenoplectra terminalis
GTCGATTGTCCAGCGACTTTGTATCGTTCGCCAAGTGACGATCGAAATTTTCAGGCGGCTTAATCGAATGAACGCGACGTTCCCCGCAGCCCAGCAATCGGCAATCCAATTTTCCCGGCATTTGTCGGTGCAACGTTCGCAGAAGCAATTTTCCGTGGCGAAAAACTATGTCCACATTCGAAGGCGGAACAGAAAAAGGGAGCACAGGGCGGCGCGGTATGTTCACGTTTTACGGTCACGGGCCGGGGTAATTGTTTTTTTATTGACCGTCGAATCTCTCGCCAAGTCGAGTGCTGGCACGTCGTCCCGTATAAAAGCGTCCACGAAGACTGGCTTGCTTGACTAACCAACTCGCTGACAGACAGACTGACTAACTGATTGACTGACAACATCATTCAGCGAGCAACTACCGCATAGTTCGTTGATCTCGACAATGCAACCGCAAATTAGCTGTGAAAACCGGCCGCTTTGATGTCGAATCGACAGTTCTGCTGCGGTTTACCTTTTACGGTCTCGCGTAATTTCTTTTGCGAGCATCGGGCGGTTGCTCGTTTCCACGCGAATAACTTTTTTTCAAGCACACTCTCTCTCTCTCTCTCTCTCGTTCTCTCTGTGCGTTAGCTCGCGAGGAATAAGAGGAAATGTCTGACTGGACGAGTGTTTTGTTAAATTGGATTCTGATGAAAAAGAACAAGGAAATTTTGTGTGAGTTGGAAATGTTTCGCTGAGCGTTATTAAGGGTGAGAAATTGAGTTGCTTCGGAAAGTGGAAACTAAGATTATTGTAGACTTGGAATTTTAATAAAAATTAATATTATAATAAATGTTTCTTAAATGACCTCCAGAGAGGAGTTGAAAGTAACTTTCCATTTCTATTGATCTCTTTTCTTTCGTTTTGCTAAATAGTTACGTTAAGTTGCTTTCAATCTTAAAGCGAAACGTTCTTATTAAATTATAATTATTAGGTTTCTGAGGAAATAAATGATTCAAGCGTGGTTAGGTTTCTGGTATTACTACGGCTATGACTGTTAATTGTTTTTAATACTTATTGTCGTTGAAAAATTTAAACCTCAAAGAATTGTGCACTGTTGCCATTCGTGTAAGTATTTAAATAAATTTGTAAGTTAACCCTGCTGTCCTTTTATATTATTTTTCGTATTCCTTGACAAAATTTTTTCATCCAATTTTAAAATATTTCAGGCTGACAGAATATGCAGTATTAAAAAGGTGGACGCAAAAATTAAACGCACTGGATCCGATAAAGAAATATTTAAAAGCATGCTGTTTATATAAAAGTAAATTTCATTTCGAGTCACTCGGACCAGTGGAGAACAGCAGAGTTAAATTAATATTTTTGTATTGGGAATAATAAAATTTATCCTCCAAGTTTCGCCATATCCTGTCTATTATTCGAACTTCTTTCATAAAGCACCAACAAATTATTAGTTTTATGAAAGTAGAAAGACATTATGATAAAGACAAAACATTAAATTTACGAGGTGTGCTATCACTTTGTCGTATAGCCCGATATAACCTTTAAAGACACAGCCATGAATTAAAATAAATACAGAAGAACGACAGCAAGAATAAAATGTATTACGAGAACGAAATAAATGGAGGAAATAATTATAAAAATGTCGTTCTACTTTTTTAATCATAGATGCATCTCACTGTCGGATGAAACAAGTGAAAAAGATCCATCTACGGTAACGGAGTATATCTATATCTATAATTTAGAGATTACAGAATAGGTAGTGACCGCAATTATCTCGAACAGGCAAATATCTCACCTGGGGTTTCTCCACCGCCGAGCGTAAAAATGAACGAGGGAAAAAGCTACCAATGACCTCGTTCCACTGGGCACTCGTATCAGCTTTTATCCCCTCGCACGCGTTTATTTACATAGCTTATTTCGTTAAAGTTTTATCTGCTTGATGTCACTTCGTGTCCGGTTTTATTACGCCAGGAATTTTCATTGAATGCCACACCCTGAAACAGTTGGAGAAAAAAAAATTGATTAACCAAAAGAATGTCGAGGTAATTCTGGAACTTGTTCGATGAAAGCGAACTTGTACTTTACGAAATATTAATTGTACTGCTTGATAAAATAGTATTTAACTTGCCGTTTCTATTAAGCGATAAAAAATATCAGTGATTGGTATCTTCTCTAACACCAAAGGTACCAATGCGATCAAACCGAGCAATTCATGTTTTTTTTTTCATAGAAACTTTATAAATTTACTTTCGTGTATTTTTGAAGATTTCCTTTTAATCTTCTGCGGAAAATATAAATAAAGGTTTGTTTGCTTTGCATTATGTATTTTGATACAAATTAAGTATACTTTAACCCTCTGACTGCTATGGACGCATATCATTGTAAACTATGGGCGCATATATGCGTTTGACGATCAAAGTATCCAGATCGTCGTGTAATATTCTTGAACGTATATTAAATAAATAATATATGCTGAAGAATAGTTCTCTGATATTATTTAATATAGACACAGCTGAAAAATTACAATAGAAACTTAGTTTGACTGTTGGATAATCAATCGAACACAGATAGAATACACGGTACGCCAAAAAGCATTCCATCAGCGCAGAGCGTTTAAATCTAGAATGCTTCGTAGTCAAAGGGTTAAATAGATCTCTTTGAACTGTCTTCCAGAAACTAAAGAAACATCCAGAAAATGTTTCAAAATAAATCGAATTACTCTCAACGATTAGAAAATTAATCTCCAAATTAATACCACAATTATTAACCCTCTATAGCCCGAATTTTGTCTGCTTATTGAAGAAAAAATTACGATTGTTAACAGTTTTTCACTTTGATTTGAAAATGTTTTAACTAATAATTACCGTAGATGGATCGTGGTGTCGCTACAGTAATACAGTAATCAAATTTAATAGTGCAGTGATGACTAAACAAAATTAATTTTTTCAAATATAGATACATCAGATTGTAACTTTTAAGTCACACGGTCCTATAGAGAGTTAAATAATACTGTGCTTAGATCGTATCAGGAATTAAACAACAGGGTTACTCAGTTTACTGGAAAACAGTTTCGGAAATATAAATTTCAGGCTTCGAACAACATGATCTTAGATAATACGAATTGAATTAACCGTGTTGGGAGAAAAGGGAATAACTGTGAACAACTGGTGGTTTGTTTAAGAAATCTTGTTAAAAATTGATCTTCATGAATCTATTCAGATGTACTACACCGAAATTGGAAGATTAATACAGATTCATCGATATTTTAAGAATTCTATACNTTACTCAGTTTACTGGAAAACAGTTTCGGAAATATAAATTTCAGGCTTCGAACAACATGATCTTAGATAATACGAATTGAATTAACCGTGTTGGGAGAAAAGGGAATAACTGTGAACAACTGGTGGTTTGTTTAAGAAATCTTGTTAAAAATTGATCTTCATGAATCTATTCAGATGTACTACACCGAAATTGGAAGATTAATACAGATTCATCGATATTTTAAGAATTCTATACGTCTCCTTTATATTATTGAAAAACTGTCAACGGTTTGGCAATATGAATTAACCGTGTTGGGAGGAAAGGGAATAACTGTGAACAACTGGTGGTTTGTTTAAGAAATCTTGTTAAAAATTAATCTTCATGAATCTGTTCAGATGTACTACACCGAAATTGGAAGATTAATACAGATTCATCGATATTTTAAGAATTCTATACCTCTCCTTTATATTATTGAAAAGCTGTCAACGGTTTGGCAATATATTTCAAGCAAATTATACAAGGTTAATCGGCAAACGATTCCGTATCGTACTACACCGTACAACCAGGTGCATAATTCAAAATTTCTAACCATCGCCAAGCATGTAAACAAGAAGCGTTGCATTGCTAAATGCAGTTGAGTGTTACGGATCCTCGCCCTAATCGATGTTTGTCGAATTAAATATAATTTGCTAAAACTAGGCTCAATTCGATTATCACCCTGACGATATAATTTTGTTACGATTATGTGTAATTCCGGCCAAGTCATATTGCGACGCTAACGATCCGTAATGTGTCATTTCGTTAATGAACGAACGATCAGCGCGAGGCGGGCGGCGGTAAATGCATCACGAATCGATCAAATCGATAATGAATTTCCAGCGCTGCCGGGTAATTAAAAATCACCCTTATGCATCTGGGTCGCGGCTCGAATAACCGAATTGTGATCGATTCATTGATTTTCTATTTTTCTCACCCCCTTTCTCTTGGCACAATGACCGGAACACAGTGAGCAAGGGGGGGGGGGTCGACGTGTGTTTGGTTTAATCGAGATGAAGCGTAGGTATCAGTCGATCGACTCGGTAAATAAATCATTGCTCATTGCACGCATCGTCGAAACGGATTGGTTTGGCTGCCTTCCAGCAATAGTTGACGTCGACGACATTGATCTTCGCCGTGGATTGAGATTAGGGTAAGAGCTGATCGGATATCTGGATCTTACTAGCAAATGAACACGACAGCCGATATACACTTGTTACCATTTCTTAGTTAATTCTAACTCGGTTCCAGAACTGATTGATTGAATTGCAGTACCGTTGATCAAAGTAAATACAAACTCGTTGAAATGTAAAGTTAACAAATGCAAGAAAGCAGGATATCAAATTTTTTTTTTAATAATGCAATAACGATATCAGAATAAAATTGGTATAAGATTTTTTTATGTTTGGAAACGTAATTTCCTCTCGCATATTTTTTGAACTTAAAAAGATGGATTTTTTGTAGAAGACCTTTGAGGACAGCACTTTGCTCACAGGAAGAATAAATTTAAGTTAACGTTGCTAATTAAAGGAGAAACATAGAAGCATATGTAATGTAGTTTTCATATTAAATAAATTCTCGTATCAAATGAATTTTGTTCGAACGCGTTTAAAAAATTTAAAGCAATACAATACGATATTTATTTTGTACATTTGAGTTGCTCGCAATTAACGATACTTGTATAAAAGATTTAAAAAAATACGAGCGAATTTGTGAGAAGCTGTATTAATTCGTGAAACGAATAACTGCATAATTTCTAAAATGAAAGTAACACGGTGTTCGAAACTCTTTTAATTATTTATGTTAACGGTTTTAATTTGGTTAGTTTAAAAAGAATAACCTTAACGCGGAACGTAATAAAATTTTGGTACTAATTGAAAAAGAGAGAAGTATTTCATCCGCGCAAATATCAACTGTAATCGAAACGTTTTAATCCCTGAAAATACATTATTTTCTTTTGTAAATATATAGATTATCGAGCGCGCAAATAATTGTTTGGAATGATGTAGCACGCGATGTCGTAGATTATATTCATAAACAAAATTTATTGAAAGTAATCCCGTTATTCAATGAGAACCGTAAATCAAGTATCTCTTCTGCTTGCTTGTTCCAACAACCTGAAATCAGGATCGTGATTTTCCACCGTTACGAATAGTTTATCAACCGTCAAAAACTTTTTTAATACGAACGTTAATATATCACCGAAAGTTTTTAACCGTCCGTGAAAGTGCGATTATTTTGTTGCAGTTGTAGATTTTATCCCGCGTCTACAACTTTCGCGCGATGATATTTCAGATTTCGCTTTGAAAATGTTATTCGTTGATTCCTATTATTTCCGAAAACTATTCGAATAATAAACTGTTTCGATATTCGAAGCTTCCGATATATAAACTTTTATCGCGAAGGTAAAAATAAAAATTTTTATTCGTATTTTTCCTCGGCTCTAAATTTAGTTAAGAAATCCAAGCGACGCAAAGGTGTACAAATATTGGTAATGAAATGCAAATTATGGGTGCCACAGCTACCACTGCAAGCATAGGATATGCAAATTTGTTCCCTATTACATAGGCTCGTATTTGTTCAAATTACAGCCACAGAGAGTGTTACTGCTGCAACAATGCTGACAAATAATTGATAATCCTCGTATAAACAAATTAAATGAGGCACGCGAATTAATTGCCAATATTGTTTTAAATAAGCTCACAATTATACAGCGAGAAACTTAAAAATATGTCTGATTCGTGAATTAATTAAACATTGTTAACGATTTTGCAATTTTATTTATTAAAACGCTCAATTTCCATGAAATTCAATTGCTCCAAGTCATCGACGTATTTACTAACGTTTTCGTTGCCATCGTTTTACGGCAGCAGCAATACGAATCCTTTTTTCATCCGTTTTGTATAATTCGTTGAATTTCCGCGGAATCCTATAACGATTTGTGTAAATGAAAAACACTTTTCAGCTGCAATTGCTCGCTGAAGTATTTTAATTGGTTCGGTTAACGAGCATTCAATTTATCAGAAAATCCTCTGTGGTGAAACTACACAACGATCAAACACATGCGTTGCTGTTTTCTTTTTTTCTGTACAAAGGAAACTTCTGAGTTATCAACGACTAATATTCTTACGTTGACTGTGTTTTATCACGTTTAAAAATTTAATTTTCAAATTAACGTACGTTCGTTCGTGGGTACATTTTTAAACCCGTTTTCTCTTAACCTTTGATACGCCTTTATATTAAGAAGAAACTTTCTAATGAAACAAAACTTCCGAATTTATAAAAATACCGACGAAATTTTAATTTGCTAAATCAATAATTGATATTATTAATATATATGGGAGAATCTCTTTCACAGTATTTAATTACACAAAAGTAAAGTACTGAAGAATATGCTTAATCTCAATTCCCCTTACATTATATTCTTTAAAAAATACATATGGAACTCGTCAAAGAGTCAATGCAACATTTAACAAAAAACAAAAATGTGTCTTACCATTAAAAATTGCATTCAATGCAAAATTCAAACACGTTTCTAAGAAACTTTTGGTCAAAACAATCCACTTAAAACAAGCAAATTTCCACAGGTGCCAGAAAATATTATTACGAGTCTAGCAATTAGTAAAATATATATTTCAAAATCTAAAATTAACGAATCATTGCAACAATATAGTAAATAAATTTCCGCAGTTGCTAAAGTTGAAGAACGAATCGAAGAAAATACAAAACAAGCAAGTAATGGATAGAGTAAATGAAAACAAGAGGACCTAAATTTATGATTGTCAATTAAAGCTCGTCGCAGACAAAAAATGAATTAAAACTGTCCCAATTTTTTCGTAAATCCTTGCTACTTAATATACAGTACAACATTCATACTAGCTTCTATTTACTGCTTAAACGGCAAAAGCGAACGAACACCTTCACGGCCACAGATTCGTTAGTCGATGAGCACGGTTGACGCGGGTTTATTGACAATTTTAACAGAAATTTCGACGAAAAGCATCAGCGAAGTGTGTGTACATCGTACTCGTGAGTAATGAGAAGAGCGAGGCTGAGACAAGATTAAAACGATATCTCGGCAACTTAATCCTGGAGGCTACAATTTCTCCTTTAACCCTCGCCACTCCTCATCGGATAAAGTTCATGCAATTAATGGGCAGAGGCAGTTAACGCCATGACCATGAAAAATTAATGAACGCGTATTTCTACCAAAGGAATTAAAATAACTTGTGTTTGTAAAAAGCATCTTCTTAAAAAAGAAGCGTATGTTTGTATATGTTTTTTAAATTAATTCAGTAGATATTTTAAATAAGATGATTGATATATAATAAATTTAATTGATATGTGAACTAAAAAAATATATTTGCTGAAATAAATGTACGTGAATTTATAATATTTATATTTATATTTTAATAATAAATAATATTTTAATAATAAAATATTATATAATCATAAAATATAAAATATATATATTTTAATAATAAAATATTTATATTTTACAATTTATGATATTTAGTATATTACTAAACACAGCTGAAAAATGGAATATTTCATAGCCTACGGGAGATGGAGTTATCTCATCTGAAATGACTGTAATGTTCTTAACAGATAAATTATATATGATATTTATTCACTAATAAAATGAAAAGAGAATGTATATTTCTTTAATCGACAGTTTTATATGTTATTCAACACCTCTCTTGAAAATAAAGATCTTTTTGAGCGTACACTTTCCACAAATGTACTTATACATTCACCGTAGATATGGTTGGTTTTATTATTATTGCAATATCCTATTTGGCACCGTTTGCATTTATGGCGAGTGTCTGTCGTATTTCCCGGAAGTCTATCTAAAAGTTTTGGTTGCTACAATTCTGTTGAAGATTCTTATTTCTCTTTTTTATATTGCAAGGTAAAGGCTAATCGATACGGAACTTTTTTCTTGATTTGTCATGACTTAATATTCTAAAATATTATAAAATGTTGTAAGCTTGATGATAATTGTCAGAAAATTTTGTTTTCTTGTTAGAACAAATGATTTGATTCTAAAATATTTGTAAGCCAAGTTTGATTAAAATATTTAAATGTGAAACTCGGAAAAGAAATAGTGTTGAAAGTACCCACGAACATAAAACTATCCGAAAATGCAATCTCTTTAAAAGAAATTTCGATTCAATAGATTACAAAATCTGTACATCTCTTCTTTATTTTTATTTTTCAAATTTGATTTGAAATCCCCTATTTCCTATATGATATGATACACATTTTGAAACAAAATATTATTTATAGTTAAAAAAGAAAAATGGAATGTATCTGAATAATTTAATTGACTATTAATTCGAATGTAACATAAAAAAAATTCAACTAATGCAAGAATTTAATATATCATTCCTACGACTGCATAGCGATTTGTACAGAATAATTCAAACTCAGAAAACATATTTCCCAATGTTTAAAACATCAATTCCTCTATTTAGAGTAATAGAAAAATTTCTAAATTTCATATACACCAATTTGTACAATTTCATATTCCTAAATAACAAACATGATTATTAACAAATCATCTATCTAATTGACTGTTAAAATCACATTGCCAATATTAGAATTATTTATGTTTATGAGGTACGGCTGTTCAACACATCAGCTATACTTCATTTTATTGGTCAACCATGAAAAGCTGCGGTTAACCTCGTACCGAGTACAATAAAACCATAACAGTAAATCATGCAATTAAACTTTGAAGATGCATAGCCTATTTGCACTTTGAAATATCATTGAAAGAATAACTCGGAACTCTAAACTCGTTGGAATATTATTTGTTACCGAAAATAGCGGATACACAGCATAGTTGAAGAAGAGAAATAGGGAGTGGAACATTCCTGGTGTCTGTAATTGTTTGCAGATCACTCAACAGTTGAATTGTTTAAGTATTGGCTATCGATTAAGCGTGTTTACGCCGAAATCTAAAATACAACTGCTCAAGTTCTCAAAGGTCCTTTGGAAACAAAGTGCTTCAAGTTCTCTCTGATCTTCAACTCCAGAACTTTCTTCCAGTATAAACAAATGTTTCGTAGGTCTTATCCATTATTATATTAGAAATTACCGAGACAGTAACAATAATATTATGCTACTTTGATGTATACAATAACCTTAGTACTGTGTAATTATATCAGGTACGATTTAGACATAATTCTGTTTACAGAAATTCAACAATAACAATAAAAATAGCTTTGCATTGTTACATTTCTAATTATAGTTTTTAACACTAGATTTACGGAACCCGTCAATTTGACGCAGTTCAAATTTCGTGCTCAAGTTTAACAATCATGCGTGAGAAAAATATAAACTGAAAATGAAATTTATGTAGAAAAATTGACTAAATAAATTTCTGTTTATAGAAATCTATTAATTTGAAGTAAACCGAACTAATGATATTACAAAAAATTTGTATTTCAATGCATCCATCAAAATGATCCAATCAATGCCCGTAAACCTAGTGTTAAAGAAACAATTATTTATTAGCCGCATAATATATTAAAATACTTTAAACGTAAACTTTAAATGTAAGCTTATACCGATTTTAAATAGATATATTTAGTAATAGATATATTTAGTAATAGATATAATTATTATTATAGATATAATAATCACATAAAAGTATTTTCCATACATTTTATAAACATTTTAAACCATATTCAAAACACGAAAAATATACATAGAGACATCAGCTACAAATGTCTATTTTCTTCCTCGACAAAGTAATATTTTCTACATACAATGTATCAATTAATATAGTAGCATTACTTTTAATCGGAATACGGAAATTACTCGCACAGCAGTAACAACTACAATGGAAACAGAAATATGATACTAAGTTCACAGTTTCCTTCATACCCTGGTCACTTGAACAATTACTTTCCACCTCAAGTACCGCTCTTTTGTGTATAAAGGTCGACCAGCATCATCAACTTCTATACACAAAAATCCTATATTATTCTATACACAATTGACGCGAAAACAATACCGAACAACGGAATAAAATATCCCGCAGCATTCACAAAAGGAGCGAGCAATAAAAAGTTTCGCTCGCAACGGACGAAAGACTCAGAATCGTGCAAGTTACATTTATGCCAATACATCGGGGTCAGAGACAAGAGAAAAACAGTTCCCCGGAGATTCAATCGGTCGTCCTCGAATGGCTGAGATCGGCTACGAGACATCCGATGATTTAGTTCCGGGTAAAGCTGACCATCCAACGGATTCCCGGATGTCCTAGCCCGGAAACCTCGCCGAGACTTTTAGAGAGGAAAACGTGACGATCGTAGCGCCATGTTTTTTGGCGCGTAGCCAGACATTCTTACGGACCTTGTACGAGCACGGTAAACCAACCCACGAACATCCTTCTATGAAGACGAACCGGTTCTTCGAGTGCTTGTTGGACGATATTGAGATTCCATCCCGTTCTGTCTTTACCAGTCTCCTTTCCGTTGATCCTTATCTCCTCTTTCCCTCGATCGCTTCCTTTAATCGCCGTTTGTCAAATATTTTATCAGCTTCCTCAACAAACATGTCTCGTGCGATCTCGTTTATTACGTTAATCTGTTTGTCCGATAAGTAATTCCTGGTGAAAAACCGGAGGGAAGTCGGGGAAAGAAGTCGGAGACAGACTTTGCCTTCGAATGAAAGCGTAAAAACTTGCGAGAAGATAAGATAAACAGCTTCTGCTTGGTCGAATTGCGCTGGTAAACAGAATGGCGTCGGGGGTAATTAACTTCCTCTTGAAAATAAACGAAATCCGTAGCGAACCAGCAGAATAACACGCTCGTCAATATTACAGAACGGAACGGCTACGAAAATACAAGATACATCGGATGGGTAAGTCGTGGTACAATTGAAAAAGTATGATTGATAGCGCGTGAAGAACAAGTAGGTCAAAATGTAGAATAAAATACTTCAACGCGAAATTTAATTAAATAATTGTAAAATACAACGTATCTTAACCAAAAAAGCTTGTAGTATGCTGTATTCATTACATGTCATAATTAAAGATACACAATAAGATGTTCCTTTCGAGAAGTTTATCTAATTGGAAATTAATAAAAATATTGTTCTTTTTATTCTATGAAGAAAAGTATACAATCAACGATGTCTGCATCGCAGCAAACTTTATTGAATGAAAACATTATCAGGTGCAGGTTAAAAATATTTCGTTAAACTAAAGACGCTTCTTTGCCGATACCAACGTTCTTTTCACACTACCGACATACTTTCCTACGTAGAATCATTACTTATCCAACTCGAACGGCAAACGTATGAAATAGCCTGTATTAAAGGAGCATTTCTAAATCTCATTAATTAGTCCGAACCAAAGTAATCTCTGTTTCCGTGGAACTGCTAGATTAGATCCAAGTGTCTCCACGTGAACTTCATCTGTGCTATCATCCATGTACAGATTCAACTGCAAACCGCTTATCTCGTTCTATGCCTCGCTATTTAAGCCATGTATCAATCGTTCCGTTCTGCTAATTGTCCATGTACCAAGGTACACGTTTACCTTTGCGTTTGACCAACTATCCATTACCGTACCTGTGCATTTAATCGTTCGCCTTTATCCCTGACAGTCTCTTCCCTTAGATTTCCTCTCACACAGAGGGCGAAACGTCGATCCGTTGGACTTTGAAATGGAATCACCAATGGAAATTCTGTCAGAGGATCCACGGCGATGACACTTTGCATTTCCGAATTCACCAGACGCCGTTGAACAGAAGTTGCCATTCCGCGACCCATTTATTCTCACGGATGCTGTGCTTCTGCTATGTCATATTCTAGATCCAGGTCCTTTGAACAACTTGCTGCAGATGTTCACTCTTGAATTCGAGCTGGATACGTGAAAGTTGTGGATATCGTGGAACAAATTAATTAATTCGTGCAATTGTCCGTTGGACTGTGTTGCTTAAGTCTGAAGCGTCTTAAAATTTAATTACTAGGTGTTGCTGTTATTTTTTCACGGTTTCATGGTTATTTGGTAAAAACGAATTAGATGGAGTATATTTTGTAAAATTTTTAGGCACAATTTTAGATACAATTTATTGGTAGATTGGATTTTTTTGCAAATTCATAGTTTTGGCAATGTAATTAAAAAATAGAAGCTGGATAGGCAATTGTTTCATTCGCTAAATATTGTAATTGCTATGCTACTTTTATCTACAGAAAATTCATATAAAGTGCTCTAAGACTGATCAATTGAAACAACAAAAGATACTTCTGAAAATAAACTGCTCTAGGAAGTTCGCAGCGCGGTAAGAATTAAATTATTTCAAGAAAAATTGTTCGCGTGAATGTCATAAGTTTCTGAAAATTTTACTCGAGTTTATTCATGTGTTTCATACAATAAAAACATAAAAATTGCCTCCTATTTTAACTTATATTTTTAGAAAGTTACACACCAAGAAAACTATTCTCTAATAAATCTCTTCGACGATAAAAATGAATCGCCTAATATAGAATATCTGTTATAATCGCAATTGTATTGCTCAAAACTATTTTAATAAGAAGTATCTCAGCAATGGAACGATAAAAGCTTAAAATGCATAGTGTGAAACTTCTCTGCATCTCGGTTATCCGATACGTTTCAAGAGATTCGCTTACTGAAGACAAGTTACCAATCTTTGAGATCACAACCGCACGATACGGATGGTTATCGCGAACTTCAGAAGTTCCGTGAAGCTTGTATCGCTATCAAAGAAGTACCTTTCAAGCGATTACATTTACGCTTGATCTTGAAGATCGTAATCGAGAAGAAAAGTATTCGCTCGCGGTTCTACAGCAATTTTTATCGTGGAACATAGCACGATATGCTTTGAAGCGTAACTTTGAGCCAATATTTTATTGGTACTCTCAAGACAAAACAGACCATGCATTCACCATCGTACAAACTCTTTCATTTCAAAACGAGTGAATGTATCAAACAGATTTGCATCTTTGAAACGCGATGCCAAGATTATTATCGCTAATTAAATGAAAGCTAGGAAGCGAGGATAAAACAAAACTGATTCATCTCTATCGGACGGCACAAAGTTATCTCTGCTCAAAAATAAAATATAGTCGCTGGTGTCTGGCCTCGCGTTTTTTTCTCTCTCTCTCTCTCTTTTTCAACTTTTGGCACATTCGAACTTGGAACATTTAAACGCGTATTGGGATTTCAGAACAACAGTTATCCTTGTGCTTCTGGCTATTTAAGTTCTTAGCTTGCAGGAAGCAGCGCATTGGGAAATCTTCCTCTCGAGAATGTAACCCACTCTGAATTCTCCTTACTTAGAGAATGGGCCCACGATTCCACTTCACCGTCTCTTTCTCACTATCTTTCCTCTCTCTTTATCTTCCTTCTTTCCTCTTCGGTCTTCCTTCTTCTCCGATAACTTTACGACTCTCACGAGCACTTTAAAATGAAGAAACAAAAGCAATATTTGGTCTGGAAATTCTAACGGACATACGTAAGTAGGATCGTGACGAAGACTTGCTTTAGATTCTGTAAATTAAATCGAGACTGCACGAGCGACGATATATTATGCGGCTCGACTCGATGCCAGTTACGAAGGGAATAGGATTTTTGTAATATGTTAAATGGTTTTGAAATATACTTCAAAAGAATTTAGAGTGTTGTAACTAGACTGCGGATTGTTATGCGAATTCATATTTTTGAAAATATAATTAAATAAGTAGACCTTCAATGGGAAATCGTTTCACCTATCAGGTATTTAAAA
>SMSQ01001387.1:0-11214 GCA_019453375.1 Ctenoplectra terminalis
ATCCTCCTATTGTGCTCCGATTTACGTGAGCCAACCTAGTTTTTCAATTTGTGTAATCTCTTTTCATTTCGAACTCTATTGGAATCAGATTTTTATAATTATGTCTGTCTTCGTACGTACGTATTGTGGAATGCTTAACGGTAGAACTACCGGCGATTAAAGTACTTATTTGTATCAAAAAAATAAAAATGATAGGTATTTGAAAAAGTACATCGTTGTAAATTTATAAAATTTCTATAAGAAATTATTAACCAGTCGTTTTGACTGGTTCGGTAGTTCTATGAATTTTTTTTTATCGAATTCGTCGTAAAGCGCTCAACTCTTTTTTTCATGATTTTTTAAGGTAACCTTGAATCTTATATTTTACCTATATCAATATGTAATATTGCCAAACGTGCTAGAAATATGCTCGTAACATTCACACTAAGGAAAATAAAAGAACACATTTTTAAAATCCTTTAATACCAGAACTACCGGCGATTAAAGTGTACTTATTTCTACCGAAAGAATCGTAATGAAAGATATATAAAAAACAAATATGCAATGCAAGGTAAACAAAGCTTTGTCTACATTTTTAACAGAAAATCACAGTTTTTAAAAAGAACGATTTTGAAATTGTTGTTCGTTATGCTAACAAGGAATATGAATATTAAAATCCATGCATTTGAATCGATAAATAAGTTATACAGAAATATATAATTTACAAAGAATAAAAGCCTTGTTAAGCCAGAATAATAATGAAACATAATAATCAATTATTTTGCCCCAAAATAAAAAAAAAAAATTTGATAAATTTTATCAATACTGTAAAATGTACTGTTGCAGTAAACTCTGCTATCTTTAACAATTTTTGTGAAACAAAGACCGTGATAAACCACGATGATTATCAATTCATCGATACTAAATTAATATACCGCGACAACTCGGTTTCTGTCGATGCGCCACTTTACGGCTACAAAATATTTAAATAATATTTTTATATTATTTAACCCATTGATTGCCAAGCATATTTAGAGCACCTTGCCCTGGGTGCCAAGGTTTTATTTTAAAGAATACATGAAATTTTACAAAATATAATAATATTAAGTTACTGATATAATATTGTAATGGCATTTACAGTAATTTTTATTGAAAAAAAACACTAATAATTCTTAACTCAAATGGCCATTTGAAATTAATCTAAAATTGTAGCACACACTACGAGATATCTCGTAGCTGGCAGTTTTGATGCACACGCTTACTACGAGATATCTCGTAGTTGGCAGTCAATGGGTTAAACACGCTGATATCTGTACTTATGCTCGGAAAGATGTCAGAACCACACTGAATTCAAAAAATTACAACTTACCGTATAAGAGCAGGAAACAGCGCAAAAGCGCTCCTTGCCATTTTTAACAGTAGAACTACCGACGATTAAAGCATACTTCTTTGTACCGAAAAAATCATAATAAACGGTATATAAAAAAATACGCAATGCAAGGGAAGCAAAGCTTTGTCTACATTTTTAACAGAAAATCACGGACAATTGCCTCTGAGATGCCATGGTAAATTTATAAAATTGCTGTAAAAAATTACGAATGGGTCATTTTGACCACTTTAGTAGTTCTAGTGTTAACCGGAGAATAAGACAAGCTCTATCGCGCCGCTTGGCATTTTTAGAGAGGGAATAAGACAAGCGAAAAAGCGCTTCTTGGCGCTTTTGGACGGAAAAACAAGAAAAACACGTGGCACTCAAACGGTTAACACGTTGAGTGCCACGCGATTTTATAAAGAAATCCCCTTCAGGCCACGCGCGCTGGTATTGTGGTACAGCAATGCGAAGCGCACTACTAGCATGTTAAAATTTACTCGATGCAAGTATTTAAGTATATTAATAATAAAGTCCCGTATTAAATAGAAATTAAGTGGACTTTAAATAAATTTTAGATAACAACTTAAAACAATGTAAATTTTTTAGTTTTATATCATATTTTACACTGTCAGCCACCGGTGACTGACGCGGCCTGAACGGGAAGTTCAGCGTCAGTCACCGATGACTGTTAAATAAGCCGTTCAGTGCACAAATCAACTAACTGCACTTTTTGAAAAATCTTAAATTTAAGTGTCAAAGCACTTGGTATAGTCATAACTTTTTATATTTATAATAACTTTCCTGAAAAATGAAGATTAACTGCAAGGGAAGCAAAGCTTTGTCTACTTTTTTAACAGAAAATCACGGAAAATTGCCTCTGAGATACCATAGGAAATTTATAAAATTTCTATAAAGAATTACGAATGGGTCATTTTGACCACTCTGGTAGTTCTAGTGTTAACGACAAAACAAAGTTCCATCTAGGTCCCATTTCTTTATTTATTTTCTATAAAAATAATCGCATAAAATCCTTAGTAATAATACAACCACTCATTATCCAAAAACTTCTACGAAACTTAAATACATTTTACCAGAATTCATTACTGTTTAATTAAAAGTAATTTGTACGATTTCCTAGAATCCAACACCTCTTAACACGAATTTCACTCTTTCCTCTTTTCCTCTCGTATTTCATCCTACGCCTTTATCGGATCTTGTATCGGCATTTTTACCGTCCACTGCTCAATTTTCTTCTCCGTTGCTATTCGATGCCAGGTATTTGTTGCGCGAATCGACTGCTGTTTCTCCTTTCCAAGGACGTACACTTGATTTGTTGTTCGCCGCAGAAGGTTCGAATTATGCGGGCGTGAGGATTATCTTTCTCTTTTCAACGGTGTTCATGCCGTTTTCTCTCTTCCATCTGAAATTCCAGTTGGTTCCAAGCGAACTTTTCCTCCTTCATTTGTGCTGCGGCTTTGAGCAACTTCCAACGCGACCTTTTTAGCTCCAACACTCGAACGGTTAACTTGACGTAATTTGTCACACTTTTGAATCGACTGTTCCAATTTCTTTTACGCGTGAACATTATTTCGCACATGGCTGAGCAGCTGAGAGGTAGCTTGGCTAATTACTACTTAAGTCGTTTAGTTGTGCAAGCAACTCTGGGAATCGTGAAAATTAAGTCTGAAAGATTAGACGAGGTTTTGGTTTAACGAGGGTAGTTAAGATGTTACACGGTTTAAATTACTAGTAATTCAACCACTAATTAACACTAGAACTACACCAGTTATTTCGACTGGTTTTACCACTTTTATTTAGTACTATAGTCCCTGGCTATCGAATTAGGACCGCTAGAAGTATTCAGCATTTTTCACGTTTTACGTAAAATTAAAATTGAATGAAAAAGAAATATTGCATTTGTACTGTTCATTTTATTTAATATTTACTTTATTGCTGTTATTTTAGAAATCATATTCGTAGCAACCGCTCGAGCTAAAGCATGTACAGTTTTGTGTATTGTATGACAATAACTATTATTCATCTACAATTTGTAAATTTCACGCTTTATAAAAGTTACTATAGCAACCGTATTTATGTGGGACAGTTAGCGCAGCGGTCTGCGACTCCACGGTCCCTGGCCATCGAATTGGGACCGCTACAAATTTTCAGCATTTTTCACGTTTTACGTAGAATTAAAAGGCCTGTTCAGATTGTAACGATATAATTTAATTTAATTAATCGAATGAAAAAAAAATATTGCATTTGTATTGCTCATTTTCTTTAATATTTATTTTATTGTTGTTATTTTAGAAATCATATTCGTAGCAACCGCTCGAGCTAAAGCATGTACAGTTTTGTGTATTGTATGACAATAACTATTATTCATCTACAATTTGTAAATTTCACGCTTTATAAAAGTTACTACAGCAACCGTATTTATGTGGGACAGTTAGCGCAGCGGTCTGCGACTCCACGGTCCCTGGCCATCGAATTGGGACCGCTACAAATTTTTAGCATTTTTTACGTTTTACGTAAAATTAAAAGGCCTGTTCAAATTGTAACGATATAATTTATTAACTACAAACATGATACGCTACTACTGTACGTAACGTTATTAACACACGTTAATATTTTGTATTTCTACCCTTTGCTTTGATGACAGCTCGTATCCTTTCCGGCACGCTCCGTATATATTGCTCGATCATATGCTTCGTATCTTCATTATTTTCCCAAGTATATGTAATTTTTGTTTTCAACTCAGATAATGTGGTTGTAAATCGTTCCTTGTTGGATGAGATTTCGTAGATGAGATTTGTATTTTCTTGATGAATGGTTAATCGTTGCAATTTTTGAAAAATTGTTTTTAACATTTATAATATATTGTAATATCTAGAAACAAAATATTACGGAATCTTCACTCAATGACCGTATAAGGGCTAAAATTGTTCTTGGTACACTACAATCCCTGGCCATCGAATTAGGACCGCTACAAATTTTCAGCATTTTTCACAAAATTAAAAGACCTGTTCAAATTGTAACGATATGTCGTATTGAGAGCCGATCTCCCGGTATTGTCAACCGGGACTTTATTTAGGCGTCGAGTGCGATACGGGACTGCGTCGAGGTAGTTAAGACACAGGCCAGATGGTGGGTCATAAAATTGGGAAACTTCTCATCGCCGGCGAAAACTGTGCCTGCAGTCAGTCGTAGCCGAAACACAATCCCATACACACGCTTTCCTTTTTAACGTAGTTTTATATATTTCCAACCGCTCCGCCTTTAGCTGAGTTTATAGATTCCTATACGATATAATTTATTAACTACTAACATGATACACTACTACTGTACGTAACGTTATTAACACACGTTAATATTTTGTATTTCCACCTTTTGGTTTGACGACTGCTCGTATCCTTTCCGGCACGCTCCGTATACATTGCTCGATCATATGCTTCGTATCTTCATTATTTTCCCAAATATCTGGAATTTTTGTTTTCAACTCGGATAACGCGGTGCTTGGAGAGTCGTAAACTAGTCTTTCGAGTAGGCTCTAGACATTTTCTATGGCGTTCGAGTCGGGAGAATTGCCTGGCCATGGGAGCGAAGGGATGTTTTTGGTTTTGGAATCGCTCATCGCCCACGGAGTTTGATTATTACCGCGATAGTAACAAATCGATTGCTATGTATACATCGTTATCAACGTATTTAGTAATAATTTGAACGACCAAAGACAGTTTTCCATATATAACGTAACGTTATAGCCATAAAAGTAAAATTTACGTACGTGGTCCTAATTCGATGGCCAGGGACTGTAGAAGTATCGAAGAAAATTAATAGTTTGCAATTTATTATTGTGGTTTTATAAATTCACGATGGTGCAGCTTTAACCCTCTGTGGCACCGTGTGACTTAAAATTTATTTTATTTAGTTTTCCTTATTATTAGTTATTTATTTAGTTATTATATTAAAATTTATTTTATTTAGTTATCACTGTACTACTAAACTTGTAATATTGCATCTATAATAATTATTAGTTTAGAAATTTTCAAATCGAAGCGAAAGAGTGTAATCGATAGTAATTTTTTCTATGATAAGCAGACAAAATTCTGGTTATAGAGTGTTAAGTATTTTTTTAACACGTATGACTAAAGATTTATTTCCTTCGCATTTTATATATTTTTTTTTAATAATTATTTTGAATTCTTTGGTAATGATAGGAATATTTATGTCTATTAGTTATCGGATGCTTGTAAATTGTGAACAGAATGTTATTTTAATTTAATTATGATCGCAAAATATTTATAAGATAATGTAGTAAAAATATAAATAAGATTCTGTTGGATTGTTACTAAGAATAATAAAAATAGAATATCGCTTGAAAGCAAAAATAAGCTTCACTGCTCTAAGGAATGTCTTTGTATAAGCAAAGATAAACACTTAAAATACAAATCGACATTTCATTCCAAACCATGTAATGAAGAAAGTAATTTGATTTCATTTACAAGAACCTATATTCCAACAGATTCGAAATAAACTCGACTATTTTGTATCGTTTAATATCTCATTGCAGTAAAAATAATTTATAACAAATTGTAAGATAGTGATCTCATCGCTTCCAACTACCATTTTTACCGTATACGAAAAGTTATCACAAATAATTTGAAGACGATGATTACTTTTCTACTAACAAAAGTGAATTAATATCGTTCAAAATATTGTCAAGAAGAATACATTACTTAATAAATATGCACCGCTTAAAAATGAAAATATTAACATCATTTTAGAATGCAGTTTTTAAAAAATTCAATAATTTATACAAGAAAAAAAAAAGAATCAATTTTGTCGCATCATAATTTTCTGCTATACATAACTCTGTTAGAGAGATAAGAGATCAATATTCCTTCTATTTTATTATCTAAAGTATAATTACTTTTCTATTAAATAAATCAATATTGTTCAAAATATTGTCAAAAAGAATACATTAGATAATAAATATGCACCACATAAAAATAAAAATATTAACATCATTTTAGAATGCAGTTTTTAAAAAATTCAATAATTTATACAAGAAAAAAAAAAGAATCAATTTTGTCGCATCATAATGTTCTGCTATACATAATTGTGTTAGAGANTTAGTTATCGGATGCTTGTAAATTGTGAACAGAATGTTATTTTAATTTAATTATGATCGCAAAATATTTATAAGATAATGTAGTAAAAATATAAATAAGATTCTGTTGGATTGTTACTAAGAATAATAAAAATAGAATATCGCTTGAAAGCAAAAATAAGCTTCACTGCTCTAAGGAATGTCTTTGTATAAGCAAAGATAAACACTTAAAATACAAATCGACATTTCATTCCAAACCATGTAATGAAGAAAGTAATTTGATTTCATTTACAAGAACCTATATTCCAACAGATTCGAAATAAACTCGACTATTTTGTATCGTTTAATATCTCATTGCAGTAAAAATAATTTATAACAAATTGTAAGATAGTGATCTCATCGCTTCCAACTACCATTTTTACCGTATACGAAAAGTTATCACAAATAATTTGAAGACGATGATTACTTTTCTACTAACAAAAGTGAATTAATATCGTTCAAAATATTGTCAAGAAGAATACATTACTTAATAAATATGCACCGCTTAAAAATGAAAATATTAACATCATTTTAGAATGCAGTTTTTAAAAAATTCAATAATTTATACAAGAAAAAAAAAAGAATCAATTTTGTCGCATCATAATTTTCTGCTATACATAACTCTGTTAGAGAGATAAGAGATCAATATTCCTTCTATTTTATTATCTAAAGTATAATTACTTTTCTATTAAATAAATCAATATTGTTCAAAATATTGTCAAAAAGAATACATTAGATAATAAATATGCACCACATAAAAATAAAAATATTAACATCATTTTAGAATGCAGTTTTTAAAAAATTCAATAATTTATACAAGAAAAAAAAAAGAATCAATTTTGTCGCATCATAATGTTCTGCTATACATAATTGTGTTAGAGAGATAAGAGATCAATATTCCTTCTATTTTACTATATAAACTACAATTATGTTTCTACTAAATGAATCAATATTGTTCAAAATATTGTCAAAAAGAATACATTACTTAGTAAATATGTTAAAAATATTAACATCGTTTTAAAAAATTAAATAATTTATACAAAAAAAAAAAAAGAATCAATTTTATCGCATCATAATGTTCTGCTATACACAGCTCTGTTAGAGAGATAAGAGATCAATATCCCGTCTATTACACGGGATCTTAATATCTTTTTCACGTTGCCAGGCATTCAACAAATGTTTACTTAACGAAGTTAGTTCCTCTCTGTCGTTCTCGTTCGTTTCGTCTCACACTACACGAAATATAGATACTATCCGAAGAAAAATTATCAACGTTGGTAAATTTCAATCTTTGTGTCTTCATTTGCATCTTAAATTAGGTGCTCGTTGCAAATCGAGATCGATGATCCCTTAGAACCGAGCATTGATTGGCCATTGTCCACTGGTCGTCGCAATAAAGCAGAGGCTATTTCCGGTGATCAGATCCTCATTGTTCCAGTATATCTGAACTTTTGCTCTTTCACTGCTATTCGAGGACGAATGCAATCCTTTTCATGTTTCCTTTAACGGCGAGCATCGTTCGTGAATGCTATTTTATTCAACACGTGCTGACGATACCCGCCGTAAATTAAAACTACCGACCATTAAAGTAAAAAACATAAAAACGAACGGTGTTTGAAAAAATGTATGACCCAAGGAAGACAAGTCTTTATATTTTTTAACGGAAAATCACCGAAAATCTCGTAAAATGAATTGCAGTAAATTTATAAAATTTCAATAAAAAATTACCAATTGGCCATTTTAATTATTTTGGTAGTTTTAAACTTTCATTAGGCGAGTATAAATATTATTCGCAACGCTGTTTAAAGAAAAAGATTGCTAGTAAAAATAAATAAGTTAAGAATTTAGAATAAGCGATATTTTTTCTTAATTAAATTATTTTTACTAATTTTTTGCGTTTGGAATCAATCTTCCATTTTTATACAGGATTTATATAATATTTTAATGTCACTTTTTCGTTTGAGTTTATAGCTGCTCCTGAAATACTTATTTCTTTCTATATTGTTTATTTAACACTAGATTTACGGAACCCGTCGATTTGACGCAGTTCAGATTTCATGCTTGAGTTTAGCAATCATGCGTGCGGAAAATGTAAACTCAAAATGAAAATTGTATGTGCGTTAGTTATATGTATAGTTAGAAATTAATAGAAAAGAAGCGTATTAAACGTAAAGAAAAGAAAAGAAAAAAAAAACTAAAATTCTTTATAAACTATCGAATGATCCATCGCAAGTCGAATTCGGTTTAGGGGCACTTTTGACCCCCTTAACCGGCTATGCCCTTTATGCGATTTAACTGTAATATCAAATAGTTCGATTGTCATGACCAATGGAACTCGTAATTATTCATTTCGCCCTCAAATTACCATGACGAGCTGCACTCGTCATTTGAGGTCGAGGGGTTAAAATCAGTAGAGACCATTATTACGTACCACTACAATATACCCAATTTTGATTTTACCCGATAGACACATTTCTAGAAGAACGCGTATAAAAACAATTCGTGTTCCTGTATAAAAATGGAAGATCGATTCCAAACGCAAAAAAATTAGAAAAAATAATAGAATTAACCGTATGAAAATTCATTATTCATCTCTCACAATAAGAAATCAAAGGACGAGACTTACGCAGCAATTTAATATTAACCAGTTAACTGTGTTTGACTGTAAGCTAATGTACCTACATTTTAAAAAATTAATTTTATTTAGTTACCACTGCGCTATCAAATTTGATTCCCGTATTACTGCAGCGATACCACGATTCATCTATATCAATTTTTATTTTCAGAATTTTCGAGTCAAAGCGAAAAACTGTGATCAATCGTAATTTTTGCTCCGATAAGTAGACAAAATTCGGGCTATAGAGGGTTAATTTATTTTTCCATCTTAATTTCGTCTTAATTTATGTTTCCATCTTAATTTCGTCCGACCCATCCATTACAGTAGTATCTTTAATTATTTCGGTACACTTTGTCGATATATTCAAATTTTTCATATTTCAAATTTCAATAAATTTCAGCCAACCACGGATAAAATTATTTTGTTCGTTTTTTACCCTGTTACACAAATATATTTTACAATCCGGTATCGTCGAAGTCGTGAACGACCGAATTATCAAAATTCTACTGTATTAACATTGTTCTAATTGTTGACAATATTATCTCACTAAATTTTAAATTTAAAGAAACTGTTATAGCGAACCAAAAATTGTGTCATCTCGTTACAACTTTCCAATAGCATAAAAATTGCGTAAAATTAGTATCGATTGTAAATTTAACAGATATTTAAATTCAGTACAAGAAAGTTACAAATTCATGTATCTATATTTTAAAAAATTAATTTTCTTTAGATATCACTGCGCTATTAAATTTAATTACCGTATTACTGCAGCGATACCACGATTGATCTATATCAATTTTTATTTTCAGAATTTTCGAGTCAAAGCGAAAACTGTGATCAATCGTAATTTTTGCTCCGATAAGTAGACGAAATTCGGGCTATAGAGGGTTAATCCCTTGGCTTACGATTTCTTCAATCTTCATACAGATTAGCAATAGTTATTCACGTCTTTGACACTCTGTCAAACGCAAAGTATCGAAATATTACACATATTTTGTATTCGCTAACTTTCAATATTGTAAATTTAAATTACAGTTAACCCTCTATGGGACCGTGTGACTTAAAAGTTACAAACTGATGTATCCATATTTTAAAAAATTAATTTTGTTTAGTTATCACTGCGCTATCAAATTTGATTACTGTATTACTCTAGCGATACCACGATCCTTCCACAGCAATTATTAGTTCGAAAATTTTCAAATAAAAGTGAAAAACTGTAATCGATCTTAGTATTTTTTTTCTCTAATAAGCAAAAAAAATTCAGGCTATAGAGGGTTAACCGAAAGCGTAAATTCATTTTTCTGCGCACCAAGACAATTTCTATTTTTAAATACTAAGCAGCACGGAGTGACGTTTCAAATGTTCTGCACGAGCATTACGTTTGAACGATAGTGTAATATCCGGTCCGAAGCGAATCTCGTCGACGAAATGGAAAATAAAACCCCGTACCTCGCGTGGACAGCGAAAAATAATGATGCGCGAGTAATGAAATTCTTCGAATCACGGGAAGCGATCATGTGGATTTCCTGACAAATAAATGAATATTCCGATGAATAAAAATCCGTTAATCCTCCGAGCTCGCTCGAAATGTTTAAATACGATGGGGGCAAGCGTTTTATTCGTTTTTCAACATCGAATATCGTTAAAGAGTAGCGAGAAGCGAACCAGGATATTTCATTGGAAGCGGTAAACAAGGAATGTTGGCTTCCAAATAAATATTCTCCGATTCGAATCATTTATTTCGTTACACGGTTCGGTTGCTGTTCGAGTCGAAAATTTGACGTAGGCGAGACCGGGGCTAGTTTTGACTAATTTTTAACGCCGCTGCGACGATATTATAATTTGATTCTTAACAAGGGACACGTTCGATAAGCCGAAAATTCAAAAAAATTTGAAACTTTGCTGGTTTGTAGAGCACCACGAACTAATTATCATGCTATTTTTTTTTATCTGCTGATATTCGGTTTTTCATGGTGAAAACATCCCTTAACCCTTTCGGTACAAACGCCGGATATATCCGGCATTCATCTGATCACCTGGTGTTGTTTATATAATTAACCCTTTGCACTCGAAGACTTTTTTAAGTTTCAAAGGACT